>JAULJZ010189309.1:0-21209 GCA_032270985.1 Heliamphora pulchella | reverse complement strand
ATTAACTTAATTTTTTATGTGAGTAATAAAATTAATAAATACTACAAAATAAATGATTTTTATTATAAAAATATTTTCAAAAATAAAATATTTTAAAAAATACAATATATAAAATCTTTTTAACTAGCTATGCCCTTGTCACTCCAGCCAGCTATGGCTGCGCCATTTTTCGGTAAGATTCGGTCAAGATTTTTCGGTAAGAATAGAATTTTTGATATATAATATATTTGGTTTTTTTAATTAGAGATGGAGTGATGAATGCAAATAACGTCCCTATCCATTGCATACGTAATGAAAGTGGAAAATTTTGAACAAAACGGGATAAAAGATTTCTAGAGCGAGGCAAGGTGAAGAATGCAAATATCGCCCTGTTAATCCTAAGCAATCAAAAAGGGGGGTGCATTGGCTTTTAAAATAATAATAATAACAATTTTAAAATTTTTTTAGAAAATATTTTTAATTTCACAAAGCAAATATAACAAAGAAATAGATAACAGTGAAATTAAGGAGTTGAGAGAGAGAAAATAGAACCAGATACCAGGATTTATAGTAGTTCGTTTTCTTTCAAGCCTACGTCCACTCCCCAACACTCCCCTTGAGAATTTGCGCTATATCCAAATGCTTCACAGGCGCATTCAAATGTCTTTACAGTTTGAAGAGGTTTTTACAAACAATCTCATGTTTTTTAAACTCTTTTAAGCTCTTCCTTAAGAAGTTCTCACTCTCTTAAAGGATCACAAGGATGACTCACCATTTACAATAAATGAGAATTAAATCAAAGATTCACAACAGTCACTCTTTGCAATGATTAGAATTAAATGAGCAAGGGAGTAAGAGTGTCTAGGCTGGAGGAGTTAATATAACAGTAAATGTTTTCTTGAAGGATTTGAGCTTTCAATACAATCAATAGAATAGTGTCCAGAAGTTTGAAACTCTGAAAATCAACTCCTTATATAGTCCACTGAAGTAAATGACCGTTGGTGGGTTGGTAGAGGCAATAAATGCTTTGAAAATGTTACCGTTCGAACCAGCGCGCTTTTTGAATTTTGTCGCAGGTGTCGACACAAAATCCTTTAGTGTCGACACAATCAGGTCTTGGCCTTGGTTCTTGGACAAACAAGTCGACTCAATGCTTCGTTGGTGTCGACCTTATTTCTACATTTTTCTCACCCACACAGTGGTGTCGACTTATGTAACTTTTGGTGTCGACCCAAGTATTACTTTGATTTTCCAGTTGGGACCTTGGTTTCGATTCATATCAAAGTTAATGTCGACTCAAGGCTTCATGGTCTGCTCATGGTGTCGACTCGTGTCTTCGTTGGTGTCGACTCGAATGAGAGACTTTAGCTACTGAAAAAACTGTGTCGATACATCTTCACTTTGGTGTCGACCCCTTTAGTCAGACTTGGCTTCTGGAAGGACAAACCCTTCTTCATTTTGGTGTCGACCCAGGAAGTTCGACTTGGCTACTGGAATTTCGGTGTCGACACTTCTTCACTTTGGTGTCGGCCTAAACTCCTTATTTTCGGAGAGTGCCTTTGTGTCGACTCAGTTGCTCTGTGGTGTCGACACTTTTGGGTCAGTGTCCGGGGAATGACTTAAAGTCTTGGTGTCGACACATTGCTTCGCTGGTGTCGACATGTTGAGTTTCCCAGATGGTGTCCTGGTGTTGACTCATGTAACTTTGGTGTCGACACTTAGAACTCGTGGTCTGGAAGCCAGAGGATCACTTGGTGTCGACTCATATGCGTGTTGGTGTCGACACAAGTTGAATCCCGTCAAGGTACTGAGATGTTGATTCATTTGCATTGGTGTCGACTATTCATGCTTATTCGGCCTTGACTTGGTGTTGACACAGTTTGGAACTGGTGCCGACTCAACTTGAATCACAGTCCAATACTGGAGGTGTTAGCACAAATCTATTTGCTGTCGACACACCTAAGTTCCTGAAACGTCTCAAGCAAAACTGTTAAGGTGTCGATCCTAAACTTCAATGGTATTGACACACTTGAGTTTGTCAAGCGTGCTTTGCTTGTAAGTGTTAACCCAAAAACTAATTGGTGTTGACATAAAACGTTCTGTTTAAGAACGCTAAGTGTTTACCTATTTAGCTCGATGTGTCAGCATAAATGGCATAAGGTGTCGACTCATTTGACATATAGTGTCGAGATTATATTTTTAAAAATAATTAAATATAATCTTTTAAATCAATTAATTAAAAAATATAAATTAATAAAATCATCAAAATCTATTTAAAATTCTCTTGGGCTAACACGCCCATACCCATTACATACATTTCAAGTTTTTCATCATAAAAAATAAAAAACAAAAAAGATATTATCTGAAATTTTTAAAAAAAAAGTTAGATAAGATAAAAAGATATTGCGATTGGTCTAATTTTTTTATAATATTTTTTTTAATAAATGTTTTTCAGTATTAACACAAATAAGTATACATTTAAAATTTTCTCGTCATATAAATAAAAAAAACCCAAAAAATAATTTTAAAAAGTTAGATAAGACCAAAAAGATCAACTTTGCCTCATTTTGGCTTTACTTATAAGCTGATTTTTTTTTTGCAAAAACATTAGCTTTTAAGCTATACAATTTGGCATATTTAAAAAATCACTAACTTTTTCTTTTAAGAAAAAAAAACTATACGCATCCCAAACACTCTTAACTTTTTAGAGTAAAATGATTATAATATCCTCAATTAAAAAGTTAACACTTCTTATAAAAATAAAAAAAATTGTGCCAATATCTCAATTAGTACAACTTAAGGGCAAAAAATAAGGGCAATTAAAATATTTTAATAAAAAGTAAAAAAGCAAAAAAATTATTATAAAAAATTATCCCAAACAATATAACTTTTTTTCTTCCTAAAAAATGTACACCTCTTAAATATCAAGATTTTTTTAGACATTCAAAACAGGGGTTTAATAGGCTTTTTTGGTGGTTTTATTATTTTTAGTGATTTTTTTTTAATTTTAGACATGTGTAAGGTATATTTTAGATTCTCCTCGTTACACGAAACTAAAAATATAAAAAATTTAAGCTAACAAATAAAAAAATGAAAAAATAAATGAAAAGCTCTTGAACAAAAGTTATTAGGCTTTTTAAACCAAATGGCATTTATTCGGGATGCAAAATCCACAGCAGTTTTATTGTGCAATAAATTTTCAAAGGAAAAAGTTTCAATGCATGTTCCACTTTTGGGGTATATGATATGTATTTTATACATTTTTATCACTCATATTTATAATTAAATCATTAGAATTCATAATTAAAAAATAATATACATTCATAAATTCACAAGCACAAAAAATCATAAATTTAACCATAAAAATGTATACCCAAAATCACATAATTCATATTTTGCAATTGTTGATTTGGCATTTTAAATATATCATAACTTTAACTACAAACATTCATAATTTTAAGAAAAAAAAAATCTCATGCATATTATACGCTCCAAAAAATTTGGTGTATTCCCCTTTAATTTTTTCAAATGTATGCATTTAGTACATTTTTATATTTTTTAAGTTGTTAAATCTATTATTTCAAAAATTTTACTAGCGTCGACTCGAACTATGCATGAGATATTTTAAACATAAATAAATCATAGTAATAATTTTATATCGTACTTTTATAGAAATTGTTTGAATGTTTCAAGAAAATGAGGTCCCTAACGTATTATTTAAATATATAATTAATCTCTTTATTATATATATATATATATATATATATATATATATAGACACACACACACACTTCTGTCATAAAAGGTGCTTAAAGAATCATGCCACTGCTAAAAGTGTAACTTTTCAATTCCTAAAGTTTATAATTTTATATCTATCATGATTCCTATTACGATTTATTTTGTTGTTAAAACTTATAAATCTCAATTCTCATTCTCTTGTAATTGTACGTGAACAGGTTTGGTAAACAAAATAAAGGTACCAAAGTCATAAAACGAAAGCATCTCTTCTTATGCCTCTCTCTATTTTTTTATCTCCCTCTAATATTTGGGCAAACTGGGAAGATGGAGCCTTTGAAGTAACTTGGGTGCTTTTTGACTAGATAAATATATTGTTGTTTTTACAGTAATTGGGACATCAGCTGCTATTATGGAAAGATTAACAAAATGAACAAAATTTGTAACATTTCAGTAATCATATAGAAAACTTCATTTCTTTATTCTGTTGTTATATCTTGTTCCTTAGAGGACGACATGTTGCAGTAATAAAAGTACCCAAATGAATAGTAAAAAAAAAGACCAATCTTTAATACATTATCATCCCAACGCCTCCATGCCAGCCCCTTTCCAACACCTTTTCTCCACCCCAGCCCTCTATGCCACCCACATCCTCTCGTCGACACCCCAACCCCTGACCCACCTTGTTGGGTTTTGATCCAAATTTTGAATTGTGGTCTCGGGATGATGATCGCTCTAGCGATCAGGGGGTCCGCTCGAGCAGACACTTCGACGTTTCGTCTTTAACTCTGGGGACACTGATGGCTCGAGCGGTCTGTTCGAGCGGAGGCTGCAAAGGGTGCTCTCTGGATACTGACCGCTCGAGCGGCCAGAGGGTCCGCTCGAGCGGACCGCTGCGAAACAGAGATCCTGTTGTGATGCCAAGGTTAAGTTTTTAACCTAGAAGCCGGATATATATTGTTTTTATGCTCTATAGTCAAAGTAGGATGACGAAAACATAAAAGATTGTAATCCTATTGTTGAATAGTAGATTGTTCTCCCCTCCCGTGGACGTAAGCACCTTGCCAAACCACGTATATTGTGTGTGTGTGATCTGTTTTTATTCTTTGGTGTTCTATATTGGTTTGGTGTGGATTGAAGATTCGGTATTGTGTGTGTTCCGCTACACAACAAGTGATATCAGATGTGAGACCCGCAACCGTTGCATTTTATGTTATTTATATACATGACGCGTTTCTTTTAGTATATGAATAGTCTCGATGCATGGTTTGTGTTTCAAGTTATAGAACAGCATGTATAAATGTATTTTATGCTTTTCGAGGTTTGGTTGAGACTCGTTTGGCATGTGTTTAAACCAAAAAATCTATTTTGCGTCGAAAAACACACTGCCCAGTAGTTCGGTTGACGGGAAGGCTTGGCCCAGTCGACTGGACCGAAAATTTTGAGTTCGGTCGACTGGACATGGGGGTTCGATCGACTAAACAGTACCTTTTTACCGTTTCTATAAATATCCCAAGGGCTGAGATAGTTGTTTTAAACCTTTCTTCCAAGCTAAGTTACCCAATTTCTTTGCTTTCCCTCTAACTTTGAGGGCTCGGGGCTTGATTTTTTGGTAGTTTGTTTGCGGGTCCTTGCTGTACACGCCGTAAGCTTCGCGTTCATCTGGACGAATTCTCGTTCTGACGCCGTTCAGTTTTGAGACGTCAAGTTTTTAACTCTTCGAAGTAGGATTCTAGACCTTACTGTTGTTAAAGGGTGTTATATGCAGTTATGTGTGTTTTCACCGGGTAGAAAATACATTAAATGTGATTTTCTTGTTTTAAACCTTGATTTTTGGATAAAAAGTGGGTTTTACACCTTTCTCGATTTTATACATAATTTGAATGCGTTGGTATCCGTAGTCTTCAAAAGGAGGTTTGAAAACGATGTGTTTTGTAAAAATGGTAAAAAATGTATTTTTAGAGGTTGGAGCTAACCCTCGGGGTTGAGTCTCAACTCTTAAACGTTTTGTTGTAAATAGTTGTTGATCTCTATGGTTGATGGATTGGATCATTTTATACATGTATTGTATAACCGTTTTACGCGTTTTTGTAGTTGAGCTACGGTGGGTTTTTAAATATTTTCCACAGATGTACCGTGACAATGTGTGGTTTTGAGTTGGGCTTCTATTGCTCAATGGTGGAAGTCCAGAAACGTGCGCAGAGTGGGTTCGCTATGGTCCCTCGGGTTAATCCCCGTAAACGTGGTTTGATTATACTTCGTCCATCGATCGTGAAAATTCGTAAAGAAGTTTGTTGCCCCGTGTGTGGCTTTATTGTTGTAGCTCCGTATAGAACTTGTCATTATCTAGCAGGCTTTAAATGGTTCAGGACTAGGGTAATGGACAGGAGTCTATAGTTGTTACCTTTGTCTGTGTGGCAGAGTCGGTACATAGGATTTTATTTTATCTCTTTCTCCTCGGCTGTGTGGCCCGAGTAGAGCATACTGTTTTATTACAGATTTTCCTTAACTGTGGCATGATATCTGTTAGGATGATATGCATAGTTTGAAGGATGAAAAACTTGTGATTTTGAAAGGAAAACCTTTTTGACTCATGTGGTTGAGTCTGTGTGCTTATGATTGCATAGCCTGCTTTACAGCATTACTGTCTATTTTCTATTGGGTTTCGGTTCACGGTGCGAGATTTTGCTATAAAAACCTTTTTCAGGTGAGCATGTGGAGTTGACCTAGATTCTTGTGGTGGCGGAAGACTAGCTGTAGTTTTCCTGTTTTGACATGTACTTTTACATGTGATGCCTGTTTCAGAAGGCGAGTTTTGTACGCCTTGAGGCGATATACTTATTCATGTATGAAATTGTATGTTTACTGTTTATGAGAGTTGAATTGTGAGGATCTTTTATCCAAATGTTACATATTTTTTAGTTGATGGTTTTTCAACTACAAATCTTATTTTCTAAAATAGTGTTTGGCGGGCTTTCGCATGACCCTAGTGTTTGGGGCATGACATCAGAGCTATTGGTTAAAGCTTCAATCATCCGATTATAGTAGAGATGACGAACACAAAGTACGAAGTCAAGAAGTTCACCGATAAGAATAACTTCTCTCTTTGGTAACGATGGATGAAGGATCTGTTGATCCAACAGGGAATCTCCAAGGCATTACTCGGGAAGGTGAAGAAGTCAGAAAAGATGACTGATGATGATTGGGAGGATCTCGATGCAAAGGCTGCTAGTGCGATCCGTCTTAACCTCGGAGATGATGTTATACACAACATATTGGATAAGGAGACAGTAGAGGCTATTTGAAAAATGTTAGAAGGCCTCTATATGAAGAAAAACCTGGCAAATAAATTGTACATGAAAAAACAGTTATACAGGCTACAAATGAAGGAAGGTACGAACTTGTTAAAAAATTTACATGTCTACAACATGCTTATTACTCAACTATCATGATTCAATGTTAAAGTTGACGATGAGGACAAAGCGATACTTCTTTTGGCATCGTTGCCTACATCCTATGATCATTTGGTGACTACACTAATGTACAGAAAAAAAAAACTTTTGAATTGGAAGAGGTAACCAGTGCATTGCTGTCACACGAGAAGATGAAGAGGGATGATGAAATGAGTGCAGAAGGGTTAGTCACAGTAAATGCAGAGCCAAAACAGGGTAGAAGCAAATCTAGAGGCAAAGGTTCTAGCAAAGAAAGGCCTAGATCAAAGTCATGTGCAAAATAAGACGTGGAGTGTTTTTACTGCCACAAGACTCGTCATTACAAGAGCCAATGTCAGGAGTTGACGGATCACATTGAGGAGAAGAAGAAGGAAAAGAAGCCATCTGTAGACGCCCCAATTTGACCCTGCCTAATTTTAGGAGAATTCAATGATGAAAAGAATTAGAATGGTGCTTTAGTACGATCCTCAAAAAATAATCCAAGCTCGGTATTTGAACCCAATGATCAAAACCTTCAAACTAGTAAAATCATCATTGAACCGCCATGCAGGAACCTTGAGGTCGCCATGTTCATTGTAACGACCGCCAATAGAACCTCTTAGAAACCCTAGCCAAAGTGGCAACCGCCACATTTGAACCATGGGGTCGCCAACTTAATTCTGGCGATCGCCATAAGAACTTCTTTGAAGCTTAACTTTTTGTAGCGACCGCCAACTCGGAACACGGCGACCGCCAACTCTAAATGCTCTAACGTGTCCCAAAACATGTCAGCATTTCATTGGTTGAAGAAATCTATAAATATCGTACCCCCTGGTACGTTTTGGGGACAGAATTTTAGCGAGAGGAGCTTTCCCGAAACACCAAGAAAGTACGAGCCCCGACGCCGAAACCCTGCCGAAGTACCGAGAACTGGGCCTCTAACACCGATACTGAAACCCTAACTTGGATTGAATCATCACTTGAGGATTGGACTGCTAATGACCATTCCCTTATCCGAGGATTCATTAGTGATCTAGGTATTCTGTTTGGATCTCCGGTCTTTCTATCTTCATTCATTCTCTCTTGGAGTGATTGTGCTAAGTTTAATTTTAATTCACTTGTTTCTTTTATTTATATAGTTAATCTTGTTTACCATTTAATTTGCTTCATGTAATTCGGTTACTTTCATTAAGTTCTTAGTTGTTATTTTACCCACATTTCACACCCAACACATTGTTATTTTTTGTTAATTTATTAATTAGTACTAATATGATTGGCAATACGACTAATAATGTTGTTATTGTCATAATTACAACACTTATACACATATGATTGTAAGTATCAATATTACACCTATATTTTATATTTCTTAATTAAACGCCTAATATATAATTATGTAATTGTCGTTATTTACATTTGTTCAATTTTCTCTTTTTAATGTTAGTTTAATGTTCTCTTTTATGGTATTTCTTTTTCTTTTCTTTTTTATTCAACATTAATACTAGTATCGTCTCTTCTTTTATAATTCTTATTTTCTTTTTTTTAGTTTTTTTATATAAAAAACTCCCAAATCCATAATAATAAGTTGCTTTCTCTTTTTCTTTTGATTATAATTTTAATTTCTTAGTTTCTAATATTTTCTTTCTCTTCTAAAACCCTTTATTTTTTATTTAATTTCCTCTTTGTTATTAGTTTAATTGTTTTTCTTATTATTAAGTTTTAATATAGGATTTTCATGCATCTTTCTTAGTTTAACATCTCTTTTTGATAAAATTAAACGTGTTAATGTAATTTTTTTCTTATAATATTTGGCAATATGCATTTTTGGTGAAAAGCATGGTTTAGGTTAAATTCTTAGCAATTCATGTTTATTTGATTTTAGTTATTTTTAACATGTTTTTTTTTTTCCTTTTTCTTGCTATGTGAGTTTGTTCTATGTATCTTTTAACTAGAAAATACATGTCGTAGGATTTAAGATTTTTTTTTTTATTTGCTTTGATTTTGTATTATATATATATATGTTATGTATTTTTCGTATTTGATTTTGGATGTTATCTCCTCACATCTATTTTTTGTATTTGCATGCATTTGAGAAATCTAATTAAAAATTAATGATGATTAGTAAAGGTCAACCTCATGGTTGGACGAACGGGGTGCCTAATACCTTCCCTGATTCGTACCTTAGCTTGCGAACCATTTTTCTCTGGTTAACGTTTTAAGATAAGTAGCCATTTTTATTTTTTTTGTTTTTTTTTTAAAATCAAGTGGCGACTCTATTTTCAATAAAAGGAATTTTTAAAATTAGGCTTTCAAGGTGTTAAAATATTTTTTAAACATCTTTGAATTTTCTTATTTTTGACCAAACAAAAAACTCTAAAATTTCGACGCCACACCATCAGACTCTGTCAGCTTTGCAGAAGACAAATCAGATAGTGAGGTAGATGCAGACTTACTTTTTGTTTCTTCTTTCAGTAATTTTCTATCTGAATCATGGATTTTAGATTCGGGGTATTCTTACCTTATGTGCCT
Organism: Heliamphora pulchella; assembly: GCA_032270985.1. NCBI lineage: Eukaryota > Viridiplantae > Streptophyta > Magnoliopsida > Ericales > Sarraceniaceae > Heliamphora > Heliamphora pulchella. The sequence goes on along the minus strand of JAULJZ010189309.1, from coordinate 11,535 downwards.
AAACAAGGATTGGTTTGACACATATAAACCCTATGATGGTGGTACATTTTTAATGGGCAATGATGCAGCTTTTAAGACTATTGGAATAGGTACTATAAAAATTAAAATGTTTGACGACGTCGTAAGGGTTTTGGGAATGTTAGACATATTCCCGAGCTTAAGAAAAAATTGATTTCCTTAGGGGCTCTGGATTCTTTGAATTGCGGGTATATGGAAGGAGTTGAAGCTATAAAGGTTAGCAAAGGTGCATTAGTTATCATAAAAGGGCAGAAGATTGAAAATTTGTATAAACTGATTGGGAACACAGTAGTAGATGGAGTTGCACTATCGACACCGGCATAGTCCAGTACAGATGACACTAAACTCTGACATATGCGGATCGGTCATATTGGCGAGCGTGGTATGCTAGAACTTCACAAGAAGAACCTTTTTAAAGGAGTGAAGACGTGTAGTATTGAATTTTGCAAGTATTGTGTGTACAGGAAATAGCACAGGGTTAGTTTTAAGACGAGTTCTCATACCAGTAAGGGTATACTAGATTATATCCATTCAGATGTCTGGGGACCAGTCACTGTCCCCTCTTATAGTGGTGCCCAGTATTTCGTGATTTTTATTTATGACTATTCTAGAAAGGTATGGATCTATTTTATGAAACATAAGTCTAATGTGTTTAATATTTTCAAAACGTAGAAATTGCTTGTTGAGAATCAGACAGGGAAGGAGATCAAATACGCGAGGACAGATAACAACACAGAGTACAGAAATAAGGAATTTGTGATATTTTGTGAATCAAAAGGGATCACACATCATTTTACAGTCAGAGGGATTCCACAACAAAACAGAGTTGCAGAAAGAATGAACAGAATAGTAACAGAAAGGGCCAAATGTATGAGGTTGAATGCGGGTCTGCCAAAGGTATTTTAGGCAGAAGCAGTGAACACAGCATGCTATATCATCAACAGATCACTGTCATCAGCTATTGACTTCAAAATTTCGTAAGAGATGTGGTCAGGTAAACCAATTGAGTTGGAAAATTTGAAGATTTTTTGTTGTCCTGCTTTTTTGCATGTTCAGGGTGAAGAACGGTTTAAGCTAGATCCAAAGTTGATAAAGTGCATCTTTCTTAGCTATGAGAGTGGTGTGAAGGGTTACAGAATGTGGAACCCAGCTGCCAAGAAGAAGGTGATCAGTAGGAACGTGGTATTTGACGAGGCATTCACGCTTAGTAAATGTGAAGATAGTTCAGTTGATGGCGAGGTCAGACAAAAAGCAACAGTTGACGTGGACCCTGATGAGAATGGGTCATCTAGTGATTCAGGTGACAGTAATGCAAGTCAGTAGCAGTCAGAATAGGGAGTTGAGTCCTACACAGTAGCCAAAGGTTGAGAGAAGTGGGTCCATAAAGCACCAGTAAGGTAAGGCATTGAATATGATCAGCTTTGCCCTTATAGTTGGCAGTGGAGATCCATGGTCTTACAGAGAAGCAACAAGCAATTCAGAAGAGAAAATTGGCTAGTAGCTATGTCAATAGAGATGGATTCACTATAAAAGAATAAGACTTAAGAATTGGTAAAATTGCCCAAAAATAAGAAAGTTATTGATTGCAAATGGGTATACAGAAAGAAGGAAGCAATGTCAGAAAAGGAGGGTAAAAAATACAAGGCTAGATTAGTGGCAAAGGTTTACTCACAGAAAGAGGGAATAGACTATAACGAGATTTTTTCACCAGTTGTGAAACACACATCCATTAGAGTTTTTTAAGCATTGGTGGTTATGCATGACATAAAACTAGAACAACTTGACGTGAAGACAACCTTTCTTCACGGAGATTTAGAGCAGCAAATCTACATGCAACAGCCAGAAGGTTTTAAGGAACCAGACAAGGAAAAGAATGTCTGTTTACTGAAGAAATCCTTGTATGGATTAAAGTAGTCTCCCAGGTAGTGGTACAAGCAGTTTGATTCCTTTATGGTGACGCACGGGTACACGCGCTGTGAGTATGATTGTTGTGTCTATTACAGGCTACTTGTTGACGATTCATATATTTTGTTATCTTTGTATGTCGACGACTTGCTAGTGGCTGCAAAGAGAAAAGAAGAAATTACAAAGTTGAAGACTTTGCTCCGTAGTAAATTTGATATGAAGGATCTTGGAGCTGCTAAGAAGATCCTTAGTATTGAAATTCACCGAGACAGGAAGGTTAGAAAACTACGGTTATCTCAGAAAGGGTATCTGCAGAAAGTGCTAGAAAGATTCAATATGCAAACTGCAAAGCCAGTGGGAACACTTTTTGCGGCTCATTTTAAACTATTGTCCCAATTATGTCCGAGTTTAGAAGATGAGTTGAAAAGTATGTTAGAGGTACCGTATGCAAATACAGTAGGTTATCTTATGTACATGATGGTGTGCATTAGACTTGACATATCCCATGCAGTCAGCATAGTCAGTAGATACATGAAAAATCTAGGGAAAGGGCATTAGAATGCAGTTAAATGGATTTTTAGGTATTTGGCAGGATCTTGGAATATGGGGATATTATTTGATAAGGAGAGGGCTTCTACAGAAGTAGTAGGATATGTTGATACCGATTACGCTCGGAACTTAGATTTAAGAAGATCCATGATAGGGTTCGTGTTCACTATTGCTGGTGGTCCTATTTGTTGGATGTCTACACTTCAGGATACTACTGCGTTACCAACTACTGAAACAGAGTGTATGGCTATAGCGGAAGCTGGGAAAGAGGCAGTGTGGTTGAAGGGTTTGGTTAGTGAACTTGGGTTGGTGCAGAACAGTGTGTTGCTACACTATGATAGTCAAAGCGCCATCCACTTAGCCAAGAATCAAGTGTGTAGCGCGAGGACAAAACATATAGCCGTGCGATATCAGAGGATTCGAGAGTGGCTACTTTCAGGTGACATTTCCTTATCAAAGATTTATACCGATGAGAATGCGTATGAAATGCTGACTAAATCGGTACCTAAGATCAAGTTTGAGCAATGTTTAGACTTGGTTCAAGTCTGTTCCTATTGACGTTCAGAGAGGGTGGGGCACTCATACCCGGAAAGGAGTTAGAATGAGGCAGACGGTAGGTCTTCATAGTTGGTTAAAAAATTTGAGTCAAGGTGAAAATTGTTGGGTTTTGACCCAAATTTTGAGTTTTGGTCTCGGGATGATGACTGCTCGAGCGACCAGGGGATCCGCTCGAGCGGACACTTCGACGTTTCATCTTTAACTCTCAGGACACTGATGGCTCGAGCAGTCAAGGGGGTCCACTCGAGCGGAGGCTGTGAAGGGTGCGCTCTAGATACTGACCAAGCGAGCGGCCAGGGTGTCAGCTCGAGCAGACTGCTGCGAAATAGAAATCCTGTTGCGGCCCTAGGGTTAAATTTTTAACCTAGAAACCTCATATATATTATTTTTATGTTTTATAGTCATAGTAGGATGATGAAAACATAGAAGATTGTAATCCTATTGTTGAATAGTGAATTGTTCTCTCCTCCCGTGAATGTGAGCACCTTGCCGAACCACGTATATTGTGTGTATGTGATCTATTCTTATTCTTTAGTGTTCTCTATTGGTTTAGCATGGATTAAAGATTGGGTATTGTGTGTGTTTCGCTGCACAACATTACATTATGAGGGTAATTAGACATACATGTAAGCCAAGTCTTTACTAGCCATACAAACGTCTCTATGTCTTCATGTGAGATGAGTCCACACCCTAACAATGTTGATTGTTCATGATGATTTACTGCTACGAAAAGAGCAAAAGGCATGTTACATTTGTTTGCTAAATACGTAGTATAAAAATTTACCACAACACAAAACTCTTTGAATGCCGCAATATTTCTAGCATCGACCCGAAATACATTTCACAATTGACCCTTTTTATTCAAATCCAATGGCATAATAAAAGTTGGCGTTGTAGACTTGCATCTTCGCAAAGTAGCTATGCATCGTACTTGCATATCCTTCTCCAAGTCATAAATGACGAACTTTTTAAATATAATTCCTAGTATCTTTTTTAAGAATGACAAATTCTCATGCCAACCTACCTGAAGTACAAACGAATTAATTTTTTTGTTCATTCTAATTTCACCCATATGATTTATTTAAAGCATCATTTTCATATGTAGTTGAAGTACCCTATTAGACTTGAAAAATCGAGATTTGCTTGGACTCATCTTATGATTATGGTCGAGTACCAAAGAACTCAACTTCCAAGTTTTATTGGAGCAAAGAACTAAATTAAGTCTAGCTTCACATTCTGTTTTTGTTTGTGGTCGCACCTTAACTAAATTGGTACTTTTTATCTTTGGCTTTTTAGCATACAAGAAATTTTAAACACATTTTCTCTCCATTAACTTTCCTTTTTAAATTTCTTTTGAACGCTAAAAAACCATTTTGTTAGGCGTTCGTTGAATAATATCCATAATTCTCATCAATGGAACATAATTCCATTCCCGTTTTAGGATCTTCAACTTTGTCATAAATACTAGAATCCTCACCTTTGTGTTCTTCGGTACCCATTTTTTCTAAACAACTTCAATTGCTTTTTCATCCCAGTCTCCAGATATTCAGTCACATGACAATACTTATTCTATATATCCTGAAAGGTTTGTGCCATTTCAGTTGCAAGAAAAAAATATATATAAAAAATTAATAAATAAAAAATCAATGTATTTTTGAACCGTCGACATAATACCCCATGAGTGCATGACCAGGATGAAATGGGATTTGTTGGATTTTTCAATAGAGATAATTAGTGGAGATGAGTATAAGAGACAGAAAATGATGAGCACTAGAAAGAGAATGAGAACTGGGCAGAGAAGGTGAAGGTAAGTTGCTAGTAATTTTTGAAGAAGGAGATGGAGTAGCCATAGGAGAGCCAGCCATTGGTAGTTTTGATACCAAGTTAAACAAAGTATTTGGGATTAGGTTGATAAGCACGAAATACTGAAATTGAATTCCAATTCAATTGATATCATTAGAATTGTCAGCTTCTTATATACATGCTGTGCAGGAATAGATAAATACTAATCAATAAAATAATCTTCACCACTGTTAACATAGAAGACACAAGGAGTGTGCTACGCTTAAAAGAGCAGCACGCTCGTGCTGTGCTTTGTTTGATGTGTTTTTGAATAAATTTTTATAATCTAATTCGTTCATTACGTAAAATTAATCGTGTTTGTTTAGTATGCAAAATTTTTGATTCATTTAATACCTGTAACTAAGTGATTGAGTAATATTTGTTTAATAATATTTTTTTTAAACTATAATTTTTATTTATTTATTTATATATAATACAATATTAGGAGATCTTATTTAATCATTTAGTTACAAATACCGGATAAATATGAAATTTCACATGCTAAACAAGTTTGACGAATTTTACGTAATGAACAAATTAGATCATAAAAATTTGTTCGAAAAATATATCTAATAAGGCCCTACACTAGCATATTAACTTTTTAGGCGCAGAACGCTCTACGGTTCCTAACGCAATAATTATCTAACTCTATGCTTATCTAATAAGTTTGATGTAAAAAAAGGGCAAATAATTGGCGTCACCACTTGAAAAACCAATTGAGACTAAATTTGTGCACATGAGTTTGCTTGCGTTTGGATTAGTTGTTTTTAGTGATTTTTAAATTTTTTGATTTTTAATAAAAAAATAGGTGGCAAATTATAGCGTTTTTGTGAGAAAAAAGTGAAGAAAGTTTGACTTTTTTTTGAATTCTCAAATCAAGTAACTTTTTTTGACTTTTAAGCTAAAAAATTTAATTTAAAAGTTAGGCCAAACACATGGGGAGATTTACAAGTCTGGAGGCAATATCACTTGTGTGGGAGGGAAAATCTTAAGGAAATCTAAGAGATTTTGTTTTCGGGCAATAAAGGAGAGTTTTGATTGGGGCGGTAGTTGGGGAGAGAGAGAAAGAGAGAGAGGCTTTGTTTGGGTGAGATAATGGCTTCGTTTGACAACTGTCTTTAAGTAAATTTAAAGCTAAAGGTTCATTTGATAACGTTTACAATTTTTTAATTTTTTAATTTTTTATTTACAAAAGAACAAAAAATATGTTTTTGTTTATTTTTATAAAAAGTCAAAAACAAAAACATACTTAGTAACATAAATGTTTAAAAAGTGATAGTTGAAGATTACGAATAAATTCAATCAAAACTTGTTTACAAAACAAGTGAAAACACATTTTTTCTGTTTCTTAAAATTTTGTAAATTTTGAAAACTGTTTACAGTTTTTTAAAAATAAAAATAATTATCAAACATGTTTTCGTTTACAGTTTACGAAAAATTTAAAAATAAAAAATATAAACGTTACCAAACGGCACCTAAACTTTTTGTTTAAAACCTTAAAAGTTAAAAAGTCTAATTTTCAAACTCAAAGGCTTTTAACTTTTTTGCATTTTACATAATTTTTTTATATTTTTAAAAAATATCTTAACTTTTATTATACAAATTTATTTTTTATAGAAATTATATTTTTAAATTGTACTCTTCAAAATCTATCAAACGAGATTCATATTGAATATAAAATTATTTATACATAAATTTTAAAAAAATTTTAAAATTTTAATTAAAATTTTTTATCTTTAAACTTAAAATCATTTTAAACTTTTGGCTTAAAATTACTGCATACCTCTCTCAAATGAATTTTTAACTATTTGAATTTAAAGAAATTTTAAACAAAAAAAAAATCCGACTTAAAACCAAACTATCAAACAGAGTCCAATGAACAATTTTGCATGTGTGGGACCCACAAATACCACAAATGCATTATGGGTTGAATTATGAAAAATTATTATGGAAACGTAGAATTATTATATATATCCTTCATTATTGGATATTATTTTATTCTTCATCCAATTGTCAAGATTAATCAACCTTCTTTTATCTAATGCTATATCTTATCCTAAAGAAATAGTTTAAAATGGAACTATATTATGGCCGTGTTTGAATTAATTTTCATAATTTTTTCTTATTTTTATTTTCTCTAATTTTTTTCATACTTAGATTTTTTTATTTTTTTTATAATCACTTCAATGAGATGAATCAAAAAAATAAAAAAATTTAATCAAATAATAAAAAAAAATTACTAAATATGAAAATAAACCACATAAAATTTAACATATTGGTTTATTTTGGCTTATTTTATCTTTTTTAGTTTTTTTATATTTTCATAAAAAATATTACTTTTTTAATTCATCTCAATAAGAAAATTAAAAAATTATAATAATTTGATTAAATGATAAAAAGATTCACTAAAAACAAAAATAATTAAAATAAAATAAGTAAATAAGTAATTATTTGAACCATATATAATTTCACCTTTTGTTCTAAATATTATATATTCATCTTATATCACATAGTATTTTATATATTTTTGAGTATATTTGTTGGTCATTATAAGAGGTCGAATTGGTTTACCAATGCGATGGGTCACTTATAACCTATTTGCTATGTGTTATTTTAGTCGGACTAATAGTTCGTGTGAATTTTTAATCCCACCTGAGACCCACTCTCATAATATTACATTCACTCCAGTACTTAGTAATTCAGTTCGGGTGAATTATGTTCTGTGAACGATTTTACCCTAGTAGCAAAAGTAAAAACCAACGTTCTCCTTACTATGGATTGCCATAGTTGGATTTGTCTTCATTAGCCGTGGAGTCGCTCTCGTCGCCGCTGGCCTTCACCTATACAGGACATTGAGAGGCCTTGTTGTTCTTCATCATTTTTCACTGCCATTCGCCTCCACGGTGTCGCTCTTGTTGCCGTTCACATGGACAAAAAAATTTCAAATTTTCTAAGAAAAGAATACAAAAAATATTTATTTATTTATTTAATAAGAGAAAAAATTATTTTATTATTTATTTAATACAAGGGTAATATTAAAAAATAATAAATATAATCTTATTTCACATTATTTAATCCCACTAAAATCAAACATGATGTTGTTTAAGTTCGTTATTTAACTATACTTAAATCAAACATAAAAAATTACTATCACTTTATTATTAATTTTATTTTATTATCAAATTAAATTTCACTTTATTATTAATTTCATCTGAATTTATCGATTATCAAAGAAGCACTTTAATCCTTTATATTCTCTTATTTTATGCCTAGACAAACAAAAGGGGTATTCGAAATAGTCACGAAAATCCGAATGTCCTACGTATATATAGAGGATAGACGTGGCTTTTGGTATGGTAATTGGGAAAAGAAATGTGTCAAATAGCTGCTAAAATCGAAAAACAACAAACAACCCTTTAGGGGCTTACGGTGTCCTTTCTGTCCAACAACTTTGTCAGTGTTCTCTGCTATTTATGTCCTCTCACCTCTCTCTATCGCGCCACAGACTTCACTTTCCATGCATGCGCGCTCGCGCTCTCTCTCCACCCAGTTTTTGCCTTACTGTTTCTTCTACGTTCTGAAAAGGTAGGATCTAAGAGAAAAGATTTTTCAAAAAGTTGTGAATGATAATTTTCCATATTTCCACTGACTTACAAGCTCCTTTTCCCGAGATAATACATGAGAGAAAATGAGAGAGAGAGAGAGAGAGAGAGAGAGAGAGGGGGGGATGGAACATATAAATGTTGACATACTTGATAACGTGGCTGAACCTGAATGGTGAGATTAGTATTTTAAAATAAATTAATGCGGGCGTAAATTGATTTGTATTGGAATTTAATCGTTAATTTTTTAGAAATACAATTAAGCACATATATATATATATATATATATATATATATATGAAATTCGGTACAATTTGTTTACATTCACGAGTAAAAGAGATTATTTACTATAACCATAGAATGTATAATTATGATATCAAAAATATTTTAAATTCAAACTTACAATCCGAGTTTTAAAACAAGTCACGTTTCCCGTTCAATGATTACCCGGTGCCTCTAATATTTTTTTTCTATCTTTTTCTATATCTCTACCAATATAATTCAACTCTACACATAATTACTAAAATTATAAGATTTCTTTTTATTGATAAATCCTTAAATCCCCAACCTTACATGATTATAAACTTCTAATTATAAGGATTCAAAAAATATAAGACACACTCAACAATTCGAACATCTTTAAATATTTGAAGAAAAAATCATAGACTTTAATATTAAATGAATAATAAATTTTACCATTTAAACTTGTAAAAAAAGTAAATATTATTTATTGCATGAGCTTGTGCTTGGATTAACTTTTTTCTGTTATTTTTTCTTTATCTTTAGTAAACTTTTTTCAGTATTAATTCAAATAAGTGTATTTTTAAAATTTTTCTTGTCATGAGAAAATAGAAAAGTAAATTTTTTTGATCAAAACTTTAAAAAAATTAATATAAAACGAAAAATTCAACTTAGGAGGCTTTTTGGTTTTTTTTTTTTAAATTTTTGTGTCTTTAATGAATTTTTTTCAAAATTGACCTTAATAGGCATAATTTTTAGAATTTTTTCATCATAAAAAACCAAAAAAAGTAAAAAATCTAAACTAAATTATAAAAAAAGTTCCTAAAAAACAAAAAAACTTAAAAAAAAATTACAAAACTTTTTAGCCCAAACATAGCATAGGCTGAGTGAACAAAATAACGGTTAGAGAGTGGGTTTCATTGGCGTTTAGATATGATTCATTCCCAAAAGAGTCTGGAGCCGACAACTATGTGAGACTGGTCTCATCGAAAGATCTTGTATCGAAAGTTTAGGATTCTCTTTTTAAGGCTCTTATTGGTAAAGAAAGTTTTCATTTTTTATTTTTTGTTTAGCAAAATAAAACAAAATTCAAAATTCAAATAAAAAATATCAATTTTTACAACAATCTATGGCCCTATTTGGCTACCTTGCTTATTTATTTATTAGCTTATTTATTTATTTGTTTATATATTTATTTACTTATTTTTTTATTTGGCTATTCAAATGAGCTTATTTGAATCATAAGCCTTCTTATTTGCTTATTTGTCTACCCAAACGAGCTTATTTGTTTATTTGTCTACTCAAACGAGCTTATTTGCTTATTTAATTTTTGACTTATTTGACTACCCAAACGACGTGACTTATTTTTTGACTTATAAGCCAATAAGCAAATAAACAAAGTTACCCAAACGGGGCCTATATTTAAATTTTCATTCTACTCAAAAATAATAAAACCCTTATTTACTAATAATTCGAGTGTATATTATTACTATTAAAATTAATTATATAAATGAATATATTATCTAATTTAAGAAAAAAATTAAAAAGTTAACTTTTTACCAAGTTAATCAAATTAAAAAACATATATATTTAGAAGTTAATTTACCAAATGACAACTTTCAACCTAAACAATTTTATTTAGATATTTCTTTTAAAAAAAAACTAAATTTTAATTTAGTTACGAGTCGTGCCTTAGCTTCACTTATTTAAATCATTTTTTTAAAAGAAAACTTGAAATCTTATTTGAGCATAGATCATATTTTTGATAATTTCTTTTAGTCTTGTAAATTTCCAAAATTTAAAAATTTGACCAAATTTAGTTTTCTTTTTCTGAAGGCGGAAAATGTCACAATTTGACTAAAAACAATTTATTCGGTCTCTTTAGGAATTTATTTAAAATTTTACTTTTTAATTTCTAACTACGAGAGAATAAAAAAAAACTAAAGTTAAATATTTTTTTAAAAATAAATTAAAAGGCCAAAAAGTAAAAAAATTCAGATATAGTGCATAATTGGCAACTAATTTAAAAATTAGCTGTTTTTACATTTTTTTTTGTTTTTAATTAAAAAGTTAAATTGAATTCAAAGTAAATTATTTAGTAACTTAGTTTTTAAGTTAACTTTTTTGAAACTGATTGTTTGGGATAAAAGTTAATTTTTTATGCTTTTTATTTAAAGTGGGCAATTTTAACCTTTTATATATTTAATATTAACAATTACATATAATTAGTAGTGAGAATAAATAAGTTATAAATAAAGAATATTATTATATTTTAAAAGTATTAGGAGTTTAAATAAAATATTCTAAGAGTTTGAATTTTAATTCAACTTTTTAATTTTTTAACCAAACGAACAATCTTAATTTTTTTTTACTTTTTTAGCTAAAAAATTAAAAATTAAAAATTGCCAAAGGGCTATAAAGAAGGCCACCTTTCGCATATATGTAACATACTAACATCTCCGTTTGGGTTCAAAAGAGTTTAGAATTTTGGCTGGTAGCGTGTTGGCACTCTCACTTTTGAGCTATTTGTCAGATTTCCTCAACTTTAAGAGCTTGGCCTCCACAGAGATAGATGGTGCCACGCCTGAATTATATTTGAGTATTATATGATAAGTAATTTTATATATAATAATTTTTAATAAATTATATAAATTTTACCTATAAAATATTATAGGGTAAATTACACTGATCCCCCTTGAAATTTCTAACAAAAATAGAAACTCTTCCTGTAGTTTCAAAAATTACAGTAACACCATATTAGGTTTGATTTTAACATTAAAGAGACCCCAACTGTTAAAATTTTCGTTCAATTTAACGAAAA
>JAULJZ010189289.1:0-21213 GCA_032270985.1 Heliamphora pulchella | reverse complement strand
ATACAGCTTCTGACCGTGGGCTACCATCTCAATGGTGTTAAACATCTGTCTGTCACAGCAGACATGGCGAGTAGCTCCTGTGTCTATCCACCATTCTTATGGATTTGAGCCTACCATATTCACCTCAGATACCACTGCCGAGAGATCAATATTTGAGACACCCTCAGTTGTCTCTGTCATATGAGCTTGAGCTTGGAAATTCTTTGGCTTCTTGCACTCTGAAGCACGATGCCCAAACTTGTTACAGTTAAAGCATTTCCCTTGGAATTTCTCTTAAAACTGTATTATCGGCCTACGGGTGTCGAAATACTGTATTAACAGCCTGCGGGAGTCGTAATACTTGAATCATTTTCGGGGCTCTAATGAGTCGACAAATGATTTTTATCCTCGTTTTCCATTGCATGTGAAAATGGTTTTCTAGCTCTGGTGACTCGCGATCTAAAATGGTTTTTAAATTATTTTAAATGGCTTAAAAGAGAGTCAAAAATTGCACTTCGTTTATCGAGCATGTTTAGCTTGTACTACATGTGTTGTTTATGATCTGCTGAGCTTTGGCTCACGGTGTGAAATTTGCTTTTCTTCAGATACCGGTCACGGAGGTTTATCAGGAGTTGTTGGAGGAGGTGAAAGAGCTGTAATCTTCATTTTTTCTAGTTTTGTTATATGTATGCTTATAACATGTCTTTCGGGCGTTGAAGCAGTGTAATGTTTCCGTTTGACGTTTATATACAATGCATGTATAGTTTATTTTGAGAGTGTATTCTCGAATTGGGAGTATGTTTGGTTGTTTCTGGATATTTCACGTGACCCGGAGTTTGGGGCGTGACAATGAACTTTCACTAATTAGCTCTATGCCCCATGGTTTTAAGGAGCAAAAGGTTAGAGAGTTGTTAACTCAAGAAGGAGATAGGTAGGACATCAGAAAGCTACAACATATCCTCCTCCCTTTTGAAGTTAAGATAGTGGGAAGCATACCCATCAGCATGGCTGGAGTGGAGGACAGATTAATATTGCACTTTACCATGTACAAAAGATATTCAGTCAGGTCAGGGTATTTCACAGCTCTAAAAAGCTATTAGGGGGAAGCGCAATGCTTTGACACAAATCAGGCGCATGGTTTTTGGAAGAAATATGGGCCTTGCACATCCCGAATATGGTGAAGATCTTCGTGTGGAGAGTGACAGTAGATATTTTACCTGTTAAGTGTAATCTTATCAGACGAAGGTTGGCGGTGGACCTGAGTTGTGCTCTTTGCGAGATATCTGGGAAGAGCACAGCGCATGTCTTGATATACTACAAATCCACAAAGAAGGTTTGGGAGGCGACTCCAGGCCTCAATGTATGGAGGTAAGCTGAACATGGGGAAACGACCAGACAATGCTTGCAAGATGTTCTTGAACTGCCAGGGGACGATGTGGCGGCCTTAACATGCATGATAATGTGGTACATTTGGCTTCAGCGAAACAAGGCACTGTTTGGGAAAAGAAGGAAAACACCGGCAGAGATCATTAGGGTAGCGGGGCACTATCTCTCAAAATATCAACAAGTGGCACACAAGAAAAAAGAAGCGAACAAGGTAAATACGGACAAAGAACGGTGGATCCCTCCCGGGCCAAGTACTTACAAAATCAATTTTGATGAGGTAAAGAACAACAAGGGGATGACAGGTTTTGGGGTTGTTATTCGAGACTGGAATGGGAGTGTACTTATATCTGCAGCTGCACATGTCACATACACTCAAGATGTGGATCACACAGAGTGTTTGTGGGTAGTCAAGGCTATAGATATAGCAAAACAGTTGGGGTTGTAAGATATTATTCATCTGGAGGGGGACTCACTAACTATAATCCAGGAACTGAATGCAAAGGAGGAGAACTTTTTGAACATAGGGGATTTGGTGGAAGGACTCAAGCACGAATTGATGGCATTTCGAACTGTCCAATGCTCACACATTCTTCGCTAGGAAAATGCTATGGCTCATGCACTGGCAAGGTTAGCTCTGGATATGAAAGGGAGTCAAAGTTGGCCATAAGGAGTTTCGATACCTCTTCATGGGGTGATGGAGCATGATGCTAGGCGAGGTTCATAGATAGATTTTTCAGGCTCTTTCGCTTGTCTTTGATTGTTTCATTGCGTTTTCCATATCATGTTTTGTATTAAAAAATGCACTTGAATAGATAATTGGCCTTGAATTGGTGAATTTGGCTTATTGGCTTATTTAATTTTGTAAATTTTTCGTCTTTAGTGAACTTTTTAAGATGAGGTATTCACTAAAGTTTTAGGAGCAGATGAACATGGTCGTATATGTACTTATGGCTTAGGTCCTTATCCATCTCAAGTGTTTGGTAGATATACTCGATCTCAAGATCAGGGTGTTGGAATGGATAAAATGCGTTCAGAGATGCGACAAGAGTTATTAGCTGAGCTTAGTGATAGGTTTACCTGCTTAGATCGTAAATGTTCAAGACTACAAGCTCATGTTGAATCCATAGGATATCTAATGCCTCAATCTTCAGATACAGATGAACCGCTAATGCATTCATCTAGGATAATTTCTTTATTTAAATAATAATATAATTGTAATACTTCTAGATATATATGTTTTACTATGATAATTAATAAAATTCTTGTGTTTTAACATGATGATCATTGAACCAACATGCAATACGCGACATGTTCCGGATGCGTCTAGTACTCACTAGCATATGATGAAGAGCTAACAGATGACAACTTTGGGCTTTGATATTTGAAACCTTATTGATTGGCACAAGTGTTTTATAATATGTTACATGGTAAATATTTTGTGACTTGTCTACTAAATTGCTACTTCTATTTATTTTGTGATTTGAGACATGAATTAGAAGGATATTGCGTATGAATTTTTAATTTTGTGATTTGAGACTTCAATTATAAGGATGCTGTTATGAATTTTCTATGATTAAAATATTGAGTTATGAAATATTATGATTTGATTTTTAAAAATTAGATTATAATAGTGTGTTTGGTAGGTTTATTAAGTTACAAGTTTTTTTTGTTATATATACAAGGCGTTTTTGTGAACTACATTTAAATAGATAGATAGGTTACAGGTGTAAGAAATTATATCAAAATATTCAAATAAAAATACTCTTTTAACGACGATTTTGTATTTCCATCATTAATGCTATTAAAAATGCTCAATCCATTGACAAATATTAGCGGCTATAAACAAAACCGCCATTAATGTGGATAAATATTTGTGGCGAAAAGTAAATGTACATTAGCGGTGATAAACAAAATCGCCGTTAATGTGGATAAATATTTGTGGCAGCAAGTAAATGCACATTAGTGGCGGTAATATAACCGTCAATAATGAAAAATAATACCGACAGTTAACACTACAAGAAATTACACTTTTAGTGACCAATTTTTGCAACCAACATTGAATTTGGTCGCGGAATACAAGGCATTTGGCGACCATATTTTCATTGGTCGCGGACTATACAACAATTGGCGATCATAATTTTTTTGGTCGGGAAACAAACACAATTGGTGACCATTAATTCGTTGGTCGCAGAATACACCATAATCAGCAACCACAATTTTGAATTTGGTCGCGAACAACACTCTTATTGCGACCAGAATTAAGTTTAGTCGCCAAAGATCTAGTACTAGTGGCGCCAACCAATTCTGGGTAAGACTCACTTTTGGCAACCAATTATAGTTTTTGTCACCAAATGTTTTGGCGCCAACAGAAGAAATGCGGGAAAAAGTTTGGCGCCCATGACTTTTCACGACTAAACAAATGTTGGTCCCGCAAAAGGTTCAGTGGCAACCATTTAACATTTGGTCACCAAATGGTTTGGTGCCCAGCCGCATAAAAGGCCTTTTGGCAACTAAACAATGTTCGTCGCTAACATGCACTATGAGACCCTGTACCGTTTGATTTTTGATATATATGCATGTTAGGTGTTTTGACGCATTTTTGGCATTTTTACTTTAATATACTTATATGCATTTTGATGCATGTTTTGGTTAAAATAAGCATGCGGGGTTGGTTCCCTGTGTTATAGGGAGTTTCTGTGCGAATTTTAAAAATTCAAAAAAAAAAAGATATTTTGCAGGCCTGTATATATATCTGGAGCTAGATATTTTTAAAAAAGATATTTTCAAAACTTAACTCCTAAGTTTCCTCTAAATTCTCTCTGCCTTCTCTCTAACTTTTTAGGGCTCAATTTTCAACGATCCCACAGCATATCTTTGCTATTGGCATCGTAGTCTACGCATCCATCCGGACGGATTTTAATTTTGACGAAGTTCAGATTTACACGTAGATCGAGGTGTCGAGTTTTTGACCCAACGAGATAGGATCTCAGATTCTACTGCTGTATAAGGGTGTAATATGTAATCTTGTGCATTTCTACCGTTTAAAAACGCATGAAAATGTGATTTATGTTTTAAATCTGATTTCGGGTTAAAATTATTTTTCGGGGTTTTCGGTGGATGAAAGTGTGTTTTGAGGGTTTCCTTTCGAGGTTTTGGAGTGAGGCTTGGGCGTGTTGATGTCCGAGGATGTTTGATGGGTGTTTGGAGATTTGATTTGAGGTTTAAAAGCAAAAATATGCAAAAACCGTAGCTCAAAAACACTTTCTGGGTGCATTCAGTCGACTAAACTCATGAGTTCAGTCGATTGGATCATCATGCTATGAGTTCAGTCGACTGGACCTGGGAGGTTAGTCGACTGAAATTATTTCTGTCTTGGTTCTCTTTTTTCAGAGAGTTTTTCAGTCGATTACGGGCTTGGGCCAATCGACTGGGGTCCTGTGTGGGCTGTTGGTGATGTTTGGGTGGTTCGGTGGTTGGGTGTTGGCTTCCCTCGAGTGGTTTAATCGATGAAAAAGGAGTTTTTACGAAAATTTTTGAAAAAAACGTGTTTACCAGAGGTTTGGAGCTAACCTTCGGGGTTGAGGCTCAACTTCTAAAACGTTTTGATGAAACTATGTTTTTACATGTTTTGATTTGATCTTCATGGTTACATGGATTGGATCTCTTGCTTATACATGCATTGTATAACTACTTTTGGAAAAAAATATTTTGAAATATTTTGTTGATCTCCATGTTGATGGATTGATCTATATACATGTATAATGTATATTTGCGAAAAGGTTTTGTAGTTGATGCTACAGTTCAATTTTTAAAAAATTATCTAGATGTACCGGGATGACGGGTATTTGGCACGAGTTGCCCTCGGTGAAAGTTAAAAAACGTGCGTAGTGTAGGTACCTTTGTTATCCTTCGGCGTAATTCTCGTAAAAAATGTCGATTTGGGTGCTCTTTTCCCTCGAGATGTCACCCGTAAAGTTAATTTTTACGTCGTGGTGCTCCGCATAAAACTTGTTACTACCTAGCAGGTCTTGAGTGATACTGGAACTAGGTAATGGGTAGGAATCTATAGTTGTTACCTCTATCCCCTTGTGAAGGAGTCGGTACATAAGATCTCTTTCTTCTTCTTTTTCACGATGGTACATTTTGTGAGGGAATAATGTTTTTTATTACTGTTTTTTCTTAACTATGGTTGGTTCTTTGCAATATTTGCATCGCATGGTTTGAAGGATGAAAACAAGGTTTTATGTTAATAAAATCGTTTTGGAAGACTTGTGTAGTCTGATGGGAAAACATAAGGTTTTTGAAAAACCTTTTTGGGTTGTGGTTGAGTTTAGCTCCCACTCATATGGTTGCATATTTCCTATTTTACAGCTTATTATCTGTTTCTATTGGGCTTCGGCTCACAGGTGGAATATTCTGTAAAATTATTTTAAGGTGATACTGTGGATGAGTAGCTTTGGTGGTGCCCGCGGTGGCAGAAGACTTTTATAATTTTTTTTAGTTTGCCTGTTCTTGAAGATAGGTTTTGTATGCCGTAAGGCGATATACTGTATGCATGTTGAAACTGTATATCATTCATATAAGAGAGATACACTTTGTTGGGTATTCCATTAGTTTCAACAAGCGAATTTTAATGTATGAAAACCTATATTTTCATATAAAATAGATGTTTGGTGGATTTTCACGTAACCCCGGGATTTTGGGGCATGGCAATTTGGTATCAGAGCTCTAGGTTCGAATACCTAAGAGCCATGGGAAAAGGGGCTTATCACCTGGTGAGGTTGATTTTGTATGCTTGCTTGCATATGTTTAAACGTTGCTTTATAACACGTTGATAGCTTTTGGAGCACGATAGTTGTGTATATGTGGGTATGAAGGTTGAATCTCAAGATTGATGATTCTTGCCTCAGGGCATTTTGAATAACAAGTTTGGAAGTCAAGTTAGAAACTCGTTTGGCGACGTGTTTTCTAGCAGGAAATCTGAATAAGTTATTCAAATTGACGAGTCTATCTTATTAGTTCTCCTCGGTATGTGAAACGTGTTTACATGATCTTAAGTGACTATGTGATAGTATGATTATGTGTTTATGTTACATAGTAGCATGTTGTAAGAAAGCTTATTATGTTATATTGCTTCCTATAGAATTATGTCCACGCGGGGAGTGTGGAGACAGGGTCGAGGCCGAGGCCATGGCCAAGGGCATGCTTCTGCTTATGCTCAGGTTCCAGAAGAAGGAAACATCCTACCCCACAAGAACAAGTGGGTGGTGTTGACATAGGCGGCGTTGATGTTGTTCAGGAGATGTTAGCTACTATGAGAGCTATGGAAGAAGCGACCAGGGCTAGTGTGCGGGTTTCTAACCCAAGGGCTTTTGTAACTATGCGGGAGTTTTGACGGTTGGATCCTCTGACATTTTTTGGGGAGCCGAACCCCAAAGTTGCTACTGAGTGGTTGAAAGTGACCACGACGATCTTCGATACTCTGGATATCGAGGAGGATGCTCTGCGTGTAAGGTTGGCGGCGTTCCAACTACGGAAAGATGCTAGAGAGTGGTGGAAGTTCGCCAAGACCACGGTGGATGACACGTGGGCTGCTTTCACGAGAGTCTTCTTAGAGAAGTATTTTTTGAGATCTTCGAGGGATACTTACCGAGAGGAGTTCCTCTCTCTTGTTCAGGGAAACCTTTTTGCGGTCTAATATGAGGCCAAGTTCGCGAATCTGTCGCGGTTTGCACCCGAGATGGTATCTACAGAGCAGTTGCGCACTCGGAGGTTTGAGGGGGGACTTCGACCTACTATTACGGATAAAGTTGCAGCTCCGGATGTCGAGGTGTATATCAAGTTGGTGGAAGCGACTATTCGGGCAGAGAACTCGTTGGCAGACAGCCGCAGGGTTAGAAAGGGTAAGATGCAGCGGGACAGTGGGGATGCACAATTTCGAGGCGCGGGAAAAAGCGCTAGAGGTCATCTAGACCTAGTTCTCATTTTGCTGGATCGTCTCGGCCGCAGTCGTCTGCACCTACACTTTCAATGGCCTCGACAAGAAGGCCAGAGAGAGAGGGATGATTTTTTATCGATGTGGACAGCTGGGACATTGTGCAGTTGAGTGCCAGTAGAAGGGCTATGCTCAGAGTTCAGCGCCCGTCCAGTCTCAGGCAAAAAGCCCACCTATTTTTTTTGGGTGTGGTCAGTTCGGTCACTTTTGCAGACAGTGTCCCAGATAAGGGAATGCTCAAGGTGCAACAGGAGCACCAGCTGCTTCTTCAATACAAAGGCGACAAGCTCCGCAGTAGCTTAGGGCTCAGACGTCTAGGTTTGCGAAAGGAGGTGCTTCAGCGCAGTCGGTGAGGCAACCATCGACTCAGGGTCATGGTGCGCAGACCAGACTGCCACAGGCCAGGGCTTATGTTCTTGCTGATCCCAGTGCTTCTAAGGCACCAATTGGACCTGATGCTACAGCTACTCCATCCATGATCAGAGGTACTCTTCTAGTCTTTAGATCATGGGCAAGTGTTCTCTTCGACACAAGAGCATCACATTTTTTTATCTCTTCTGCTTTTGTATCTGCATTGGAGTTAAGGATAGACCCGTTAGGTAGTGCATTGAGTGTAGAGACCCCTGTCAGTGAAAATGTGGTGTTGAGTAGAATTTGCAGGTCTTGTGAGTTAGGAGTCGTCGGTCGTTGTTTAGTGTTTGATTTTGTCATTCTAGACATGACCGCGTTTGATATCATCCTAGGGATGGACTGGCTGACTACCTACCATGCCTTTATAGATTGTGAGCGACGAAGAGTGCCGATCTGTACGCCGGAGGGTGACTGCTTCTACTTTGTGGGTGATCGGGATGAGGGCCTTATGTCTATGCCATGTGTCACTCAGGTCCGAGGAGATTTGGGTTCCCTCTTTTCTGCGCTCAGGTTGGATGAGTCGGTTAGGGTTCGAGGCGTATTGCTCCATGTGGTATGCGACTATCCAGATGTCTTCCCTGACGATCTGTTTGACTTGCCACCAAGCCGAGATGTGAAGTTCTCCATTGATCTTGTTCCGAGAGCTGCCCCTATCTCTATGCCATCGTATCTCTTTGCACATGTTGAGTTGCGAGAACTCAAGGTACAGTTGCAAGAGTTGCTTGACAAGGGGTTTATACGCCCGAGTACATTGCCGTGGGGAGCTCCAGCGCTCTTTGCAAAGAAGAAGGATGGTTCATTGCAGTTGTGTATAGACTACAGGAAGTTGAACCAGGTGACGGTGAAGAACAAGTATCCAATGCCAAGGATTGACGACTTGTTTGATCAGTTGAGGGGGTCCCGTTGCTTTTCGAATATTGACTTGAGGTCAGGGTATCATCAGCTGAGAATCAGGAACGAGGATATAGCGAAGACCACTTTTCGGACTCGTTATGGTCATTACGAGTTTCTAGTTATGCCGTTCGGTTTGACGAATGCCCCTGCTACATTTATGGGTCTGATGAACCATATCTTCCACCCTTATTTAGACAGTTTTGTAGTCGTGTTCATCAATGACATTCTGGTCTATTCACCCACGAGGGAGATGCACGAGGAGCATCTGCATGTTGTCCTACAGCTTTTGAGAGAATATTACTTGTGTGCGAAGTTCGAGAAATGTGAGTTCTGGATGACAGATGTGAGATTCCTTGGACATGTGGTGTCAAAGGATGGAGTAACAGTGGAATTGACGAAGGACGAAGACTGATGCAGTGATGGATTGGTAGCGATCGAAGAACATTTTTTGAGATCCATAGTTTTCTGAGTCTAGCAGGTTATTATTGGCGGTTTGTGAAAGACTTCTCTAGGCTTGCAGCATTGATGACACGTTTAACGCAGAAAGGAGTTACGTTTCTATGGAGCAAGTCTTGTGAATCAGCTTTTCTGGAGCTAAAGAGGAGATTGACCAGTGCGCCAATACTGATTATTCCTGAGCGAGGTTTGGGCTACACAGTGTACTACGACGCTTCATATGAGGATTTGGGTTGCGTTCTGATGCAGGAAGGCAAGGTTATAACTTATGGATCCTGACAGTTGAAGACACATGAGAGGAACTACCCGACACATGATCTGGAGTTGGCAGCCGTGGTCTTTGCCTTGAAGACATGGTGTCACTATCTCTATGGTGAGCGTTTCGAGGTCCTCTCTGATCACAAGAGTCTGAAGTACTTGTTTTCACAGAAAGACTTGAATCTTTGCTAACAACGATGGATGGAATTGTTGGAGGACTACAACTTCGATTTGTAGTACCATCTGAGTAAGGCAAATGTTGTAGCCGATGCACTCAGTAGGAGGTCTTATGGCTCGTTAGCTTCTGTGGGCATACGAGAATGGATTATGCTTGCAGATGTTGGGGAGTTTGATATGTGTCTTCAGGAGATAGGGGAGGTGCAACCTTATATGCAGTTGCTTCACAGCCAGCTTTAGTTGCACATGTGTTAGAGGGTCAGATGACCGATTAGGAAGCTCAGATGATATGGGACCGCATTACCAGAGAGACAGATACAGCAAGATGGGTGGTGAGTTCAGATCAGAGTCTGAGGTTGTCAGGGTGATTGTTTGTGCCAGAGTCGTGCCGTGCTACGGTGCTACATGAGTTTCACATAGCACGAAGATGTATCACGGGGGGCACGAAGATGTATCGCGATCTACGCCGTCAGTTCTGGTGGACGGGAATAAAAAGGGATGTGCTCTGATTCGTTTCTCGATACTTTACTTGTCAACAAGTAAAGGTGGAACACCAGAGACTGGAAGGATTGTTGCAGCCGTTCCCTATATCTGAGTGGAAGTGGGAGTATGTCACTATGGATTTTGTATCAGGACTTCCACGCTCACCGAAGGGACATGATGCTATTTGGGTTATAGTAGATAGGTTGACAAAATCGGCACATTTTCTTCCCATTCGAGTGAGAGATTCGGTGAACATATTGGGTAGGTTGTATGTTTAGGAAGTAGTCCGACTACACGGAGTACCTGTAACTATTGTTTCTTATCGAGGCCCGCGCTTTACATATCGCTTTTGACAGAGTCTTCAGGTGGCTTTGGGGACGAGCTTGACTTTTAGTACAACTTTTCATCCTTAGACCGACGGTCAGTCTGAGAGGACCATTCAGATTTTGGAGGACATGCTGAGAGCCTGTGTGCTTGATTTTTGGAGTTCTTGGGAGGATCATCTATCATTGGCAGAGTTTGTATAAAACAACAGCTATCAGTCTAGTATTGGGATGGCACCGTATGAGGCTCTGTATGGTAGGTCGAGTAGATCGCCTGTTTGTTGGACAGAGGTGGGAGAGACTGCTGTTTTGGGACCCAACTTAGTGCGGGAGATAACCGAGGTGATTGCAGTGATTCGTCAGTGACTGGTGACAACTCAGAGCCGCCAGAAGAGTTATGCAGATCGGAGGAGGAGACCGTTAGAGTTTGCTGTGGGGGATTATGTGTTTTTGAAGGTTTCGCCTCGCAGAGGGTTGATGAGGTTTGGTCGTAACGGGAAGCTATCACCCCGTTTTATTGGACCATTCGAGTTCCTGAAAAGGATTGGGGTGGTAGCATACCGTCTAACTTTGCCGCCTCAGTTAGCATCTGTGCATAACGTCTTTCACGTTTCTATGCTTCGAAGGTATGAGCCGGATCCTCTCATGTGTTAGATTGGACTGAGTTACGAGTCGATGAGGGTGTGACGTATGAGGAGCGTCCCGTGAAGATTCTGAATATGAAGGAATAGATGTTGCGGGAGAAAACGGTTGCTTATGTCAAAATTCAGTGGCTTCATCACAGGGTTGAGGAAGCGACTTGGGAGCTTGAGTCTGGGGTTCGTGCGAGATACCCGGAGTTGTTCACCTTGTGACTTTGTAGTGAATTTCGAGGACAAAATTCTTTAAGGGGGGAGAGTTGTAAGACCCTGTACCGTTTGATTTTTGATATATATATGCATGTTAGGTGTTTTGACGCCTTTTTGGCATTTTTGTTTTAATATGCTTATATGCGTTTTATTGCATGTTTTGATTAAAATAAGCATGTGATGTTGGTTCTCGAGGTTGTAGGGAGTTTCTGTGCGAATTTTAAAAAAAATTTTAAAAAAAAGATATTTTGGTGGCCTATATATATCTGGAGTTAGATATTTTCAAAAAAGATATTTTCAAAACTTAACTCCTAATTTCTTTCAAATTCTCTTTGTCTTCTCTCTAACTTCTTGGGGGCCCGGGGCTCAATTTTCAACGATCCCACAGCGGATCCTTACTATTGGCATCATAGTCTACGCATCCATTCAGACAGATTTTGATTTTGACTAAGCTCAAATTTGCACGTAGATCGAGGCATCAGGTTTTTGACTCAACGAGGTAGGATCTCAGATTCTACTGTTGTATAAGGGTGTAATATGTAATCTTGTACATTTCTACGATTTAAAAATGCCTAAAAAGGTGATTTATGTTTTAAATTCTATTTTGAGTTAAAATCATTGTTCGGCATTTTCGGTGGATGGAAGTTTGTTTTGAGGGTTTTCTTTCGAGGTTTGGGAGTGAGGCTTGGGCGTGTTGATGTCCGAGGATATTTAATAGGTGTTTAGAGGTTTGAAAGCAAAAATATGAAAAAATCGTAGCTCAAAAACACTTTCTTTGTGAGTTCAGTAGATTGAACTCATGAGTTCAGTCGAATGGACCTGGGAGGTCAGTCAACTGAAATTGTTTCAGACTTGGTTTTCTTTTTTCAGAGAGTTTTTCAGTCAACTGGGGGCTTGGGCCAGTCGACTGGGGTCCTGTGTGAGCTGTTGGTGATGTTTGGGTGGTTCGATGGTTGGGTGTTGGCTTCCCTCGAGTGGTTTGATCGATGAAAAAGAAGTTTTTACGAAAACTTTTGGGAAAAACGTGTTTACCGGAGGTTTGGAGCTAACCCTCGGGGTTGAGACTCGACTTCTAAAACATTTTGATGAAAATATGTTTTTCCATGTTTTGGTTTGATCTCTATGGTTACATGGATTGGATCTCTTATTTATACATACGTTGTATAACTGCTTTTGAAGAAAAATATTTTGAAATATTTTGTTGATCTCCATGTTGATGGATTGATCTATATACATGTATAATATATATTTGCGAAAAGGTTTTGTAGTTAATGCTACAGTTCGATTTTAAAAAAATTATCTAGATATACCGGGATGACGGGTATTTGGCACGAGCTGCCCTCGGTAAAAGTCCTGAAACGTGCGCGGTGTAGGTACCTTTGTTATCTTTCGGGGTACTTCCCGTAAAGAAGGTCAGTTTGGGTGCTCTTTTCCCTCAGGATATCGTCCGTAAAGTTAGTTTTTACGTTGTGGTGCTCCGTATAGAACTTGTCATTACCTAGCAGGTCTTGAGTGATGCTAGAACTAGGTAATGAGTAGGAGTTTATAGTTGTTACCTCTATCCCCTTGTGATGGAGTCGGTACATAAGATCTCTTTCTTTTTTTTTCCCACGATGATACATTTTGTGAAGGAACAATATTTTTTATTACTGTTTTTTCTTAACTATGATTGGTTCTTTGCAATATTTGCATCGCATGGTTTGAATGATGAAAACAGGGTTTTATGTTAATAAAACCATTTTGGGAGACTTATATAGTCTGATGAAAAAATTTGGAATTTGTGGAAAACCTTTTTGAGTTGTGGTTGAGTTTAGCTCCCACTCATATGGTTGCATACTTTTCTGCTTTACAGCTTATTATCTATTTCTATTGGGTTTCGGCTCACGGGTGGAATTTTTTATAAAACTATTTTCAGGTGATGCTGTGAATGAGGAGTAGCTTTGGTGGTACCCGCAGTGGCGAAAGACTTTTATAGTTTTCTTTTTTGGTTTGCTTGTTCTTGAAGGCAGGTTTTGTATGCCGTAAGGCGATATATTGTATGTATGTTGAAACTGTATATCATTCATATAAGAAGGATACACTTTGTTGGGTATTCCATTGGTTTCAACAGGCAGATTTCAATGTATGAAAACCTATATTTTTATATAAAACGGATGTTTGGTGGATTTTCACATGACACTGGGGTTTTGGGGCGTGACATGCTCTTTTGGCAACTAATTCTAGTTTTCGACGTCAGAAGTTTTGGTACCAATGGAAAAAATGCGGGAAAAAGTTTGGCACTTATGGCTTTTAGCGACTAACAAAACGTTGGTCGCGCAAAAAGTTTGGTAGTGACCATATTTAAATTCGGTAGCCAAATGTTATGGTGCCAAACGCATGAAAGGTCTTTTGGCGACGAGATTGTAGTCGCAAAAAACGTTCTAATTGGCGACTAAGTTATTAGTGATCGCTAAAATCTTACCTTCGGCAACTAACAATGTGATTTGTCACTGAATGTTTGGCAACAATAATTTTTTTCTTTGTGAAATGCATATAATTTGTTGATAAAAATTGATTAGTAGAAAAAATGAGTGTATGAACAATTTTGCAACAAAATACGTGTCAATTGCATAACTTTTTAAATATTTTTATTTTTTATTATGAGGTTTTTTATTAATTTTTGAGAAATTATATTTTTTTTATATAAAAAAAGATTTCACTACTTTAATATTACCTAATGATCACACTTATTTAAAAATACCTTATCTTTTTAAAAAAATTATGATAAAAAATACAAGTGAAAGCTACAAAAAAAAAATTTAGTGTAAAATAAAATGAACATATAAGAGTTGGAATTAAGAATTTTTTATCACAAAAAGTTTTGGACACTTCAATGTACACTCTTATTTATTTATTACTCTCTTAAGTACAAATTTTTATATTTATGTATAAGTCTTCAATACATTGTAGTAGTGGGTGTTATAAAAAGATATCAAAATTAGTAGCAAGGAAAACATTCCCAAATTAAGTGTTCGTTTGGCAACTTGACTTTAAACTGATTTTTTTGACTTTAAGCCACTTTAAGCCAAAAAATCAAAAGCTCATTTAGTTGGTAAAACAGTCACTAAAAAAACCAAATAAGCCACATAGAGAATTATCCGAATTGGGGTATGATTGTTGGGTTGGACTTTATTTTATTTTATATATTGAAATGTAAAATTGAAAATTGTTATCAGAAAAACCAAAAAAATCAATAGGATAAAAGTTGGGAATTGAAAAAAAAAACTTTTTGACTTTTTTTGCTAATAAGCCAAAAATCCCAAAAAATTGGCTTTAAGCCGGTTTGCTAAACAAAAGCTTTTATTATCGATTAATTTGTAATTGAAAGTTTTTTTTATTATTAGTTTTCCCTTTTTAATTTTTATCAAAAAAATTTAAAAAGAAAATAAAGAAAGGCATTTGGTAATTACTTAGCCTTTTTTAAGTTGCGTTTGATGCTTGTTTGGTAAGATTTTTAAATTTTTTATTTTTAAAATTGACAATAGTGATTTTGTTTAATAGTATTGAAATTAATTTGAAATATTAAAAATAACAATTATGCCTTTTCATACCAGTATTTGAAATTCATAGGCAGAATAAAAATAAAAAGATAAACCTTTATATATGTATCCCTTTTGATCAAGATAAATGAACTACTTTGTTTTATTTTTTAATTATTTTTATTGTTTAGCCAGAAACTCGAATTGCCAAACAACTTTTTTCTTATTGTAAATCTATAATATGGTGTTAATTTTATGAATTTAAATTTAAATATCAAATTTTATTTATATTTGTTAATTACGACATTTTCTTCAGTTATTAATTAAGAAAAGGTTTGGACCACAGCCCAAACACTTTCTAACTACAAAACCTCTTTTCTCTGGCTCTCAAATGGATCCAACCCAAGAGACTCTAAAATTTTCTCCCGCGCGCATCCTCTCATTTTCCCACAACTCTCTAACCCTCTTCTTAAAACCCTCGCTTGAAATCCAGGTCGGGGGCATTTGTGCGCCCCAACCCACACCACCCCCCCGCTTAACCCAATTTCCAAACTTGGTCGGCAAAGGCTTTCTGCCACCAAATTGTGAAACTGCACACACGGGAAATTATTATGAGAATGAATTCTCTTCGGTCTTTTATATAATTGAATCGGTTTAGTTGGGTCAATTTTTAATTTAAAATAGATTTATTTTAGTAATTTAAAATAGTTATTTTATTTTTTATAGTGCATATATTATTTTTGTAAATAATTAACTTGATCGGATATCGTTAACTATCTTAATAAAACATATTTATGTTAATAAAAAATAAACTATGATGTTTATTTTTTATTTCTTTTCTTAACAGAGATGTAATTTGTTAAAATAGTTAACAATATCCGATCAACTTGATTTTTTATAACAACAATATATACACTATGAACGATAAAATAAACGGTTTAGATAATCAAATTAGGTCCATTTTATATAAAAAAGTGCCCAACTAAACCAGCAGTCTGGTCTTATGAGAGACTGGAGAGACTGGAGAGACTGGAGAGGAGACAGCCCAATTATATTGTAGAAATTGTGTCGACACTTCAGACGAATTGAATTGATCCAATCTCTTGAAAATCCTTACTTTAGATATTTTGTGTTGACCCTAAAGAATTTATATCCATACCTGCGACGAAAATTTAAATTCGCGACAAATTTCAATAGTTAAATTTTTTGTATTTAATATTCTCACCTACCTCCAACGGTCATAAATTCTCAAGAAAAGTAAATTTCTTTATTAAAACATAAAAATAAATTAAAATAAGTTAATAAATTAAATTTTTTAATTTTTATTTTCGTCTTTAGTTAAAAAAATTCATGTTTTGATCAATTTTTTTTGACGTTTCAAGCTTATCTTACTAAGACGATTCAAACAAATAAAAAAATTTAATCAAAGTATAAAAAAAAAATTTAAAAATGATAAACAAAATTCTTGAGATTTAGTCCAAATAGGGCCAATTTACTAATGTGACATGTAATATTTTTACTAAGTAAATAACTTAAACTATGTGGGTTAGTTTTTACCTCTTAACCATCTAATAAATATAAATCATTATGTTATTATCGTAAAATTTATCTCTATGATATTGTTGAACCAAATGTGAAGAAAAATCATTTTTAATGGTAGATCGATCGGTCGGTGATGAGACCGATCGATCGGTGGTATCTGCAGGCGAGAAACCAAGAGCAGTGAAAGACCGCTTGATAGACCGATCGTTCTGTCTATGCAAGGATTGCCTTTATAAGCTGCTAGGGTTGCAGCGGCCGTGTGTAGTCATTCTTTTTCTTCTGTGAGATTCTGCATTTTCTCTCCCAAGAACTTTTTTTCCCTTGTAACCTCCAATCATATAATGAAAGTGTGTAATCTCGTGGACGTAGGCACAGATTGTCGAATCACGTCAACCTTGTGTTTGTGCTTGGATTGTCTCTTTCTCTCTTCTTTGTGATTATTTCGTGATTCGTGTGATCGTGGTTAATCTTGGGTAGGATTAGTGATTGCCAAACAATTGGTTTCAGAGCTCCGATTAGGAGATTGACGAACACACATGGCAGAAGAAGGCAGATCGACAGGAATCAAGAAGTTTGATGGTACGAATGTCGATTATTAGAGGATGCCGATAGAAGACTATCTATATGAGAAGAAGCTACATTTGCCGCTCTTGGGATCCAAACTAGAGGGCATGAAGGATAAGGATTGGGCGTTACTTGACAGATAGGTGTTGGGAGTCATCAGATTAACGTTGTTCCGGTCGGTGGCGCACAGCATAATCAAGGAGAAGACTATGACGGATATGATGGCAGTATTGTCAAGTGTGTATGAGATGCCGCCAGCAAATAATAAGGTACACCTCATGAAGAAGCTCTTTAACCTAAAGATGACTAAGGGTACACCAGTTGCACAACACTTAAACAAATTCATTACCATCACGAATCAACTATCTTCAGTAGATATTAGTTTTGATGATGATGTTAGGGCCTTGATTGTGTTGGCCTCACTGCCAAACAGTTGGGAGGCTATGAGAACGACAATGAATAACTCTGTCGGTAAGAACAAACTGAAGTACGATGATGTTAGGGATTTGATATTGAGTGAGGAGGTTTGCATGAGAAATTCGGGTGAGGTATCTAATTCGGGGTCGAATGCCGGTACGACATTAAATGTTAAAGCACATGGTAGAGGTAATGACATGAATCAGAACAGGGGCTGGTTTAAGTCTAGAAGAGGCAGAAGCAAGTCCAGGTCGGGACAGCAAACTAAATGCTGAGGTTGTGGTAAGACTGGTCATATCAAGAAGAACTATAGGGAGCAGAAGAATAAAGTTGACGGTGAGTCAGCCAATGCTGTGACAGAGAACATACAAGATGTCTTGCTCCTATCGGTTGATAGCCCCTTTGATTTTTGGATGTTGGATTTAAGAGCATCATTTCACACGATGGGACACCGGGAGATTATGAAAAATTATGTTGCTAGTGACTTCGGCAAGGTATATTTAGCAGACGGAGAGACTTTAGACATTATGGGTATAGGTAACGTCAAAATCAGAGTGCCGAACGGATTAGTGTCGACGATATAGAAGGTACGACACATACCTAAACTGATGAGAAATTTAATTTCAATTGCACAGTTAAATGCTAAAGGTCATTCAGTGACCTTTGTTGGTGGCACGTGAAAAGTCACTAAATGAGCTATGGTAGTGGCTCGAGGAACGAAGACAGATACGTTGCACATGACTACTAGTACAAGGGATACAGTGGCATTGGTAGATAGTGGTTCAGACACGAGATTATGGCATCAGAGGCTGAGGCACATGAGCGAGAAAGGGATGAAAATTCTACAGTCAAAGGGCAAGTTGCCGGGTTTGAAGTCTATGGAATTTGATTTGTGTGAGGGTTGCATCTTTGAAAAGCAGAGGAAGGTCAACTTTCTTAAAGGAGGCAAGACACCAAAGCCAGACAGGATAGGGTTGGTACACACAGATCTGTAGGGTCCTTTCCCAGTTGCATCTCTTGGAGGCTCGCAGTATTACGTGACATTCATTAACGACTCCAGCAGGAAGGTATAGGTCTATTTTCTGAAGCACAAATCTGATGTGTTTGAAACTTTTAAGAAGTGGAAGGCCCTAGTTGAGACTGAGACCGAATTGAAGCTAAAGTGTTTGAGGTCATACAATGGAGGTGAATACACAGACAAGAGATTTAGGAATTTCTGTGCAGCTAATGGAATCAAGTGGGAGAAGACCATTTTAGGAACGCGACAGGAGAATGGTGTGGCTGAGTGGATGAACCGAACACTAAATGAGAGAGCCAGAAGCACGAGCCTGCATTCTGGGATACCAAACTATTTTTGGGCTAATGCAGTGAACACAGCAGCCTACCTTCTGAATCGAGAACCGTTAGTACCGTTGGGATTCAAAATTTCAGAGGAGGTCTGGAGTAGAAAAGAGGTGAACTTATCTTTTCTAAAAGTTTTTGGTTGCACGTCATATGTTCATGTTGATTTTGAGGCTAGAAGTAAGTTGCAACCAAAGTCTAGAAAATGTTATTTCATTGATTATGGAGATGATGAGTTTGGCTACCAGTTTTGGGATGACCAAAATCAAAAAATCATCAAAAATAGGAATGTGATTTTTAATGAATATGTGCTATACAAGGATAAGTCAAAGGCTAAGACAGACAGTGTATTGCAGGAAACCAAAAAATTCGAGTTCATTAACTTAGATGGCATTTCTGAGGGAGCCAAACAGAATGGGGATAAGGAAGACAAGGAGAACGTGAACCCACAGGTGAAACACAGTACATCAGTGACAGTATTCAGGAAGTCTTTCAGAAGCATCAAACCGCTATAGCGGTTTTCACCGTCCTTGTTCTACATTTTTCTCACTGACAGTGGTGAGCTAGAGAGTTATCCAGAAGCCTTACAGGCCGAGAGTTCGATGAAGTGGGAGTCAACAATAAAATATGAGATGGATTCTCTGCTGACAAACAAGACATGGGAGCTGACTAAATTGCTAGCATGAAAGAAGGCTTTGCACAACAAGTGGGTATACAGAGTGAAGAAAGAACATGATGGCAGCAAGCGCTACATGGTAAGGTTAGTTGTCAAGGGATTTCAGCAGAAGGAAGGAGTTGACTTCACTGAAATCTTCTCCCAAGTTGTGAAGTTGATAACGATTAGAACAGTGCTGGAAATTGTAGTTGCAGAGGATCTGTTTTTGAAGCAGTTGGATGTCAAGACTGCGTTTCTTCACGGTGAGTTGGAAGAAGACATATACATGCGCCAGCCTAAGGGATTTGCAGTGAAAGGTAAGGAAGACATGGTCTCCAAACTAAAGAAGAGTTTGTATGGTCTGAAACATGCTCCAAGGCAGTGGTATAAGAAGTTTGATAGCTTCATGCAGAGTACTGGGTTTACCAGGTTGGAAGCAGATCATTGCTGTTATGTTAAGAGGTTTTACATCTCATATATCATTCTGCAGCTATATGTAGATGATATGCTCGTTGTCGGACAGTGCATCGAGGAGATCAACAAGCTGAAAAAGCACCTGTCAAAGTAATTTGCCATGAAAGATTTGGGAGCTGCCAAGCAAATCCTTAGGATAAGGATAGTCAGAGACAGAGCCGCAAGAACCATGAGACTACCTCAGGAAGAATATGTGAAGAATTTGTGAGCAGGTTCAACATGGATAGCGTAAAATCTGTCAGTACACCCTTAGCTAACCATTTCAGGCTAACTAATGATCAATCTTCAAGGACAAAGTAGGAGCAGAAGCACATGAGCAAGGTTCCTTATGCATCTGTTATTGGTAACCTGATGTATGCTATGGTCTACACCGGACCAGATATTGCACATATAGTGGGAGTAGTCAGCAGATACATGAGCAATCTATGGAAGCAGCATTGGGATGTTGTCAAATGGATTCTAAGATATTTGAAGGGGACTACAGATACGTCCTTATGTTTCACAAGGACAGGACTGAAGCTGCAAGACTATGTGGATACGGACTTAGCAGGCGATGTTGACAGTAGGAAGAGAACCACTGGGTTTGTCTACACTTTAAGAGGCACAACAGTGAGCTGGGCTTCAAAGTTGTAGAAAATTGTGACACTCTCTATTACAGAGGCAGAATATGTTGTAGTGACAGAGGCTGAAAAGGAGATGGTATGGCTGTAGGGTCTCTTGGATGAGTTAGGTAAAAGGGTTGACCGAGAGACGCTCTACAGTTATAGCTAGAGTGCCATCTTTCTTGTAAAAAACCTAGCATTTCACTCTAGGACGAAGCACATGTAGCTACGGTATCACTTCATTCGCTCGTTACTGGATAACAGTCAGTTGAATCTTAAGAAGATTAGCGGGACAAAGAATCCAGCTGATATATTGACAAAAGGTGTCAACAATAAACTGAAACTGTGCTCGACTTCAGTTGGTGTTCAAGGTTTGAAGACGGAAGGTTAGATCACACCAGGTTGATTGGATGTGTTGGTGGTTTCAAGGTGCTGATGAGTTTGATGGGATTTCTCAAGACTTGGAGTGGTTTTACTTCAAGTGGGAGAATTGTTGAGCCAAATTTGAAGAAAAATCATTTTTAATGGTAGACTGATTGATCGGTGGTGTCTACAAGAGAGAAACCGAGAGCAGTGAAAGACCTCTTGATAGACCGATCGATTCATCTTTAGACCGATCGATTCGTCTATGAGACTGATCGATCGGTCTATGCGAGGATTGCCTTTATAAGTTGCTAGGGTTGCAGCAGCTGTGTGTAGTCACTATTTTTCTTCTGTAAGATTCTGTATTTTCTCTCCCAATAATTTTTTCTCCCTTGTAACCTCAAATCATATAATGAAAGTGTGTGATCTCGTGGATGTAGGCACAGATTACCGAACCATGTAAACCTTGTGTTTGTGCTTGAATTGTCTCTTTCTCTCTTCTTCATAATTATTCGGTGATTTGTGTG
>JAULJZ010189278.1:8222-21213 GCA_032270985.1 Heliamphora pulchella | reverse complement strand
TATTATTTTTTATTTATTATATTATTTATAACTTTTATTAATATTACTCTTTTAAATTTTAAAAATCATACCCGAAATATTTTCGTACCCGCCCTGTTCTCCGCTACTTCCCCGATAATTTTTCTCGTCTTCGCCCCAATCAAATAGAGGACGAGGATGGGGGAACTAATCCCTGGTCCCACCCCATTTCCATTCCTACTACTGAGTAAGGCGGGCTTCTGAAACAAACAAGTGAGAGAGAGATAGAGTAAACAATCATTAGTCTGACATTAAAATACATGTTTGAACATAAACAAGACAAGAAACTCGAAGTCTTGGAGAAGGGATTAACCTGGTCTATAAGGGACCTGGGGGACACGTCGGCCTAAATGTTCAGCATGGTCGGTCCAAACTTGAAGTCCCCACGGACCAAGATTAGATCTTCGCTGTGCTTGTCGGACGCGGGGAGGTCGTGCACTAGCGCAAGGTTTATATTCCATTAGCGGAGGTAGAATGTCTCATCCTAATGGGTGATGGAGTAGCAATGGAAGATCTCGGGGACACCGAGCTGCAAACCATAATGCCAGTTTTTCTCGGCCACTCCCATTACGATACGGAAGAAGTTTATAGATACTTGATAGGGCATAAGTTGGCACTGATCGAGCGTATCCCTCAGAAGAGGATCCATGGGGAAACAAATCCCAGCCTCCTCAACGGAGGTAATGGGGAACGCCACTTCATTTTCCCTCCCCATTATGGACGCCCCCTCAATGCTCAAATCGTGATAGCGAACGGTGACTGGGGGGATGCAATATTTGATGCGGAATGCCGCCAGGGCTTGAGGAGTGTCATCGTCCTTGACAAATTTTCCCATCAGCAAAAGAAAAAAAAGAGAGAGGGGAGGGAACTGGAGATACGAGACGAAAAAAGGGGATGATGATGCAATGACTAGAGAGATCTGCCCCAAAGCTCTACCCAAAGATTCAACCCAAAAATGGAACGAATGCTCAACTAAACAAAGAGGCAAAAAGCTTAAAGAGAGTTTCTAAAACCAAACGAAAATGTTCAAAAATGAAAACTAGAACAGAAGAGGGATTCGACTATTAAAAGGGAAAGACAAGAAGACTTACGAATGAGAAAATCGAGAGGTACAACTGTGTGAGGTGGCGATGGGTGTTTCAGCGTTGATGAAGGGTAGAGCGAAAATGTTTCAGTGGTGGTTCATCGAAATTATCGAGAGGCTTGGGGAGTTTAGAAAGTGATAGAATTGCGAAAGATAGGAAGTGGAGAAGGGGTTTCCCTTTTTACAAGCAAGACATCAAACCCCCAAACCTCGAGCAAGCAAATGGACGCTTGTCCGCCATCAGGAAGGCACAAGCCTCCCTTACACACGCCAATAGCGTGACGACACATGGCAGTAATAGAGGCTGCCTTAAATGACTAGCAGCTCACAATAATTTGGTTAGGCAGCCTAAAATCATCAGCAGCTCGTAATAAATGAGCTTGGGAGATGAATTGAGTAAATCGGCTAAGTCGAGGACATTCGAGGGAGCATATGAGAGTCAATTCCCCTTCATGCTGAGCAAGAGAAGAGCTGAAGGAAAAATGAAGGGGCGAATTTGGTTTGCCCCGGTCCACTGGACTTGCCAACGGATCTGGGCCGAGGCCCAAAATAGACATCCTTGAACGGCCCAATCGCATAGGACTGCCCAGAAGGCCGAACTGGCTGTGCTATGAATGGGAGGTGGGAGTTCGACTATGGACTCGCATTTATTGTCATCTGACTTGAGTCGTACGACATTAAATGAGATTAGACGTGCGTCGTACAACAATTAATGTTGAACTGGGGAATTTCCCCCATCGAGTCCAATCTGGCCGAGGTAGAACCATTTATTCGATGAACTAACCCCGAGGTATGGGCTGAGATGCACGTATTTATGGTGAAAAGACCGAATTTGGTATGCCTTCCCTAACATCGCTATTTGCGTGGACAGGGGTGGCAAAATCGTTTTGCAGGATGACGTGTCCGGTAGAAAATCATCATGAGGATTAGGAAAATGGGAATGCGCACCTCCCCTATAAAAGGGGAAGCCTCAAAGAGCCAAAAGTATGCACATTTCAACATTTTTAGCCAAAACTCTGCCCATTTGTTTTCTCTTGTTTTTTCTCGTCCTAAAATAACTCTAACTTTGCCATCGGAGTAACTTCTGGTGAATTGCTACCGACCAGCTCAATTTGTTCCTTATTGCAACTCTCATCCCGTTGACAAGCTCATTTGGGGTAAATCCAATCCAACAAATAAATTGAATTTATAGATTACCCCTGTACAACCGTTATCCAATTCACCGAATTTGTTGACCTGTAAAAAATCGCACTATATAATGAATCAAAATAAAGAACACTAAATAAACGTGTCTAATAATTATTTTAGAATTAAAAGTATAAGCCCTCATAATAACTATGAGATGTGAGTTATTTTATATAACTAGTATAAAAATAATTACTCCAATGCAGTCCTATTGTAAACACTCCAATTTGACCATGCTGAATCTTAAGCTTATCCAAGTGTATCCAATGATGAAAACCAAGTGAGATGATGTCTCTAAACAATCGCCAAGAAGCAATCCGAATCCAATACTCCGCAAAATCAAATCACAAGATCACATTTCTTGAACCTTGAGGCCGCAACCTCCAAACCTTGCGACCTAGTTGTTTACTGGCCCAAGTAACTACACCCGCAACCTTTGAACCTTGCGATCATTATCTTGAATGTTGCGACCGCAATGTGAATCTCTTAACAACCCTAAAATTTGTACGATCGCAACCTCTAACCTCACGGGCGCAACCTTTGAAGGTGGCGACCGCAACCTTTTTGATCCCCGTCTGAGCTTTGAACATGACAACATCTCATTGTTAGCATATTCTATATAAACGTACATTTGGTACCATTCTGAGGACACTTTGGCTGACGATGATATATTGCTGCTTTATCAAGTATAATTCAAGAATAGATGTACTTTGCTGTACTCCCAACTCGCACCCCGATCCATACTACTGCTCAGTTTTGATACAAATACTGGAATTGGACTGCTTCTCGAGGATTGGGCTGACGATTCTACATTCCACGACTTGAGGACTCCTCTGGATTATCGGGTTTCAGGTATTCTGTTGGAACCCCGATATTTTTCTCATCACATTTTCTACCTCCGTGAGGAGGTCGGGTTTTGAATTTTAATTTTAATTTTTGAATTGCATGATTATTCTTTAGTTTTGCTATCATTAGGTTAAATTGTCTCTTCCATGTGTTTGATCGTCGATTTTGAGTCGTAAATTTTAATTTTCAAATTGCATGCTTCTTCTTTAGTTTTGGTATCACTAGGCTTAATTACCTCGTCCATGTGTTTGATTGTCAATTTTGAAGTTGTTGAATCGAGAGCATGCTTAATTTTAGACAATTTGGTTAACTTTTATTATAATTTGATTCAAATAGTCTCAATTGTGATTCTGTTTATACTGCACACTAGTACCCCAACACATTGTCCATTAAAATTTAGCAAAATAGTGCCTACAAACCATACGGTCGCAACAGTTAATGTGCCTACAAAACAATGCCTACATCTCATTGTCCTTACGACCGCAACATTTATATGTTATAGTCGCAAGTTTTGTTTATTCCTTGTAGCTTAATTCTGTTCCAGTACTATGATTTTGTTGTTATAGTATTCTGTATGATATCCAATATGCTTTTTTTTCTAATGTCTATCAGCATGGTTGAGGTTCAAAACTTAGAATTGCTTTATTTTAGTTTAGAATCATGTTATGCTTACTTAATGTTATGATTAGAGTTTGTTAGTTTAGATTAATCGATAGCATCTTATAATCGCATGCGGTTTGTGCCATATATTCTTTAGTTAAACTTTGCATGCTTAGGATTTAGGGTCCCTATTACATTTGGTTGACTTTTTGGTATGTTTATATGCTAAATTATGTATTTTCACTATTCGATTTTGGATGTTCTCTCTTTGCCCATATTTTCTGTATTTGCATGCATTTGAGAAATATAATTAAAGAACCAATGGTGATTAGTAGAGGTCAATCTCACAGTTGGGCGAACGGGGTGCGTAACACCTTTATCGATTTATACCTTAGCCACCGAACCCTTGTTTTCTCTGGTTAAACGCTTTAAAGGTTTGTAGCTCATTTTTGTTTTTCTTGATTTTTTTAAAAAAACCAAGTAGCGACTCCATTTTCACAAAAAGGGTTTTCAAAATCTTTTGATTTTCAAGGTGTTAAAAAGTTTTTAAAATAACTCTTGAATTTCTTATTTTTGAATTAAACCCAAAATTTCGGTGCCACATATGTTCAATACACAAAAAGTGTACTAGCACAATGACTTGTAACTATACAGTTCTTTGTAATCAAGACAGATCTACTAAAATATTGTGCTACAACCCTACCGATAGCGTGTTCGATTCCATCTAAGACTGTGAACCAAAAATTTATATTGTACAAAAATAAATAATTTGGTGTTTTGTGTGTAAGTCGAACTCTATACGCCAGATTACTACTGTGTAAAATAAACAACACACATGCACAACTTTAGATAAATAATGTAACGTAAGCATTGCTCATACAGATTCTCATTAAAATAGAAAAATATATTTTATTAATAAATAAAATCAAAATTAAAACTCATTACACAAAGCATGGTTTTTAGTCTATGTTTGGACTAGCTTTTTTTTAAGGTTTTTTGGCTTTTTGATTTTTTCATTGTAAAAAAGTAGATGTAAAAATATGTGAAAAAAATTAACTGAGACCAAATAAGTAGGTTTTTCAAGAGACTTTTAAGCAAAAAAACTCCAAAAAAAGCTAGTCAAATATAGGCTTAGTATGCAATCCCAACATTTTCAACATAGCTCAAATGTGTATACTTTTAAAATTCCTATTAGGCATTACTCTGAATTTTAAATCAAATAATGTTGCTGTAGTATTAACCGGTGACGGTAACAAATTCGATTAGTTAATACGAGTTGATTTTCTTATGAAAATTTAAAGAGTAAAATGTTTTAACGAGAAAATTAGAAAAAATCAAATAAGACGAAAAATATACTTAAATAGGTTTTTGTGGTGTTTTTTTATTTTTAATTAAAAAAATCAACTTTAAGCCAATCGGCTATACTTTTAGATTTCCCTAAAAAAATTAAAAAATTAAAAAAAAAACATATAAAAAAGTTGGACCTCTTTTATCCCAAACAAATGCTCAATTACTCATTTAAAATTTTATCATATCAATATATTTAACTATCCTTATCGTACCCCTACTTGCACTCCAATTAGTATACTTTTTTTATAGACATCGAAAAAAAAATGTTATCTACGCTAGTTAGTGTTTATATTTTTTTTTTTTATTTTTTTAAAAAAATCTCTGTAAATTTTAAATAAAAACATGTTTGGTAATTATTTTTGTTTTCATAAAACAAAAAACAGTTTTCAAAATAAATAAAATTTTTATAAACGAAAAAAATGTGTTTTACTTGTTTTGTAAATAAATTTTTATTTTATCTTTTTTTTTCTACGACCTCCAACTATTACATTCGGCTATCAATTTCGTCCACCGCCTCTGACCACCACATTTGGCCACACTCTTTGGCCATTCCCTCTGATAACCGCCTCCGGCCCCCATCTCCAATTACTATACGGCCATCGCCTCCGACCACTACTGTTATCTCTTGACTATCTGATATCCCAAACACGTTCTCCATTACTCATTTAAAATTTTATCATATCAATATATTTGACTATCTGTACCGTACTCCTACTTGCACTCCAACTAGTACACTTTTTTTATAGATATGGAAAAAAAATGTTATCTACGCTCTGTTTGTTAATGTTTATATTTCTATTTTTTATTGTTCGAAAAAAATCTTTGTAAATTTTAAATAAAAACATGTTTGGAAATTATTTTTGTATTCAAAAAACAAAAAATTGTTTTCAAAATTTACAAAATTTTTATAAACGGAAAAAATGTGTTTTTACTTATTTTGTAAACAAAATTTCATCCTATTTTTTTCTTCTACCACCTCTAACTACTACATTCGGCTATCAACTTCGACCACTGCCTCTGACCATCACATTCGGCCATTCTCTCCGGCCACCCTCTCCGATCACCGCCTCCGGCCTCCATCTCCAATCATATACGGTCATCGCATCCGACCACCACTGCTATCTCTTGACTATCTGCTATCCCCCATCTCCAATCATATATGGTCATCGCCTCCGACCACCACTGCTATCTGTTGACTTTCTACTATCCCAAACACGTGCTCAATTACTCATTTAAAATTTTATCATATCAATATATTTGACTATCTGTATCGTACCCTTACTTACACTCCAACTAGTACACCCTTTCTTATAGATATGGAAAAAAAATGTTATCTATGCTCTATTTGTTAAGGTTTATATTTCTATTTTTTATTTTTTTTAAAAAATCTTTGTAAATTTTAAATAAAAACATGTTTGGTAAATTATTTTTGTCTTAAAAAAATATAAAATAGTTTTCAAAATTTACAAAATTTATATAAACGGAAAAGTGTGTTTTTACTTATTTTATCAACAAATTTTTATTCTATCTTTTTCCTTCTACTAACTCCAACGACTATTCGGCTATCAACTTCGACCACAACCTCCGGCTACTACATTCGGCCACTCTTTTCGGTCACCACCTACGATCACCGCCTACGATCACCGCCTCCAACCCCATCTACAATCACTATACGGTCATCGCCTTCGACCACCATTTCTATCTCTTGACAATCTGCTATCCCAAGCACGTGCTCAATTATTCATTTAAAATTTTATCGTATCAACATATTTAACTATCTATATCGTACCCCTACTTGCACTTTAACTAATACACTTTTTTTATAGATATGGAAACAAAAATGTTATCTACGTTCTGTTTGTTAATGCTTATATTTCTATTTTTTATTTTTTTAAAAAAAATATTTGTAAATTTTTAATAAAAACATATTTTGTTATTATTTTTGTTTTCAAAGAACAAAAAATAGTTTTCAAAATTTATAAAATTTTTATGAACGAAAAAAATGTGTTTTAACTTGTTTTGTAAACAAATTTTTATTATATCTTTTTTCTTCTACCGCCTCCAACGATTACATTCAGTTGTCAATTTCGACCACCGCCTTTGACCATCACATTCGGCCACTCTCTCCAACAACCCCCTCCGATCACCGTCTTCGACCCCCATCTCTAATCACTATACGACCATCGCCTCCAACCACCATTACTATCTATTGACTATCTGATATCCCAAACAAGTGCTCAATTACTCATTTAAAATTTTATCATATCAATAAATTTGACTATCTGCATCGTACCCCTACATGCGCTCCAACTAGTACACTTTTTTTTTAAGATATGGAAAAAAAAATGTTATCTACGCTCTGTTTGTTAATGTTTATATTTCTGTTTTTTATTTTTTTAAAAAAAAATCTTTGTAAATTTTAAATAAAAACACGTTTGGTAATTATTTTTGTTTTCAAAAAACAAAAAACTGTTTTCAAAATTTTCAAAATTTTTATAAACGGAAAAAATGTGATAAATAAATTTTTATTCTATCTTTTTTTTTCTACCACCTCCAACAACTACATTCAGCTATCAATTTTGACCACGGCCTCTGACCACTACATTCAGCCACTCTCTCCAACCACCTCCTCCGATCACCGCCTTTAGCCCCCATCTCCAATCGCTATACGGCCATCGCCTCCGACCACCACTGCTATCTCTTGACTATCTGATATCCCAAACACGTGCTCAATCACTAATTTAAGATTTTATCATATCAATATATTTGACTATTTGTATCGTACCTCTACTTGCGCTCCAACTAGTACACTTTTTTTTATAGATATGGAAAAAAAATGTTATCTACGCTCTGTTTGTTAATGTTTATATTTTGGTTTTTTATTTTTTTTAGAAAAATCTTTGTAGATTTTAAATAAAACATGTTTGGTAATTAGTTTTGTTATCAAAAAACAAAAAACAGTTTTCAAAATTTATAAAATTTTTATAAACGGAAAAAATATGTTTTTACTTATCTTGTAAACAAATTTTTATTATATCTTTTTTCTTCTACCACCTCCAACTACTATATTCAATTTTCAACTTTGACCACCGTCTCTGACAACTACATTTGGCCGCTATCTTTGGCCACTCCCTCCGATCAACACCTTTGACCCCCATCTCCAATCACTATACGGCCATCGCCTCCGACCACCACTGCTATCTCTTAACTATCTGCTATCCCAAACACGTGCTCAATTACTCATTTAAAATTTTATCATATCAATATATTTGACTATCTGCATCGTATCCCTACTTGCACCCCAACTAGTACACTTTTTGAATAGATATGAAAAAAAAAATGTTTTCTACGCTCTGTTTGTTAATGTTTATATTTTTATTTTTGATTTTTTTGAAAAAAATCGTTGTAAATTTTAAATAAAAACATGTTTGGTAATTATTTTTGTTTTCAAAAAACAAAAAACAGTTTTAAAAATTTACAAAATTTTTATAAATGAAAAAAATGTGTTTTTACTTATTTTATAAATAAATTCTCATTCTATCTTTTTTCTTCTACCACCTCCAATTACTACATTCGGTTATCAACTTTGACCATCGTCTCTTTCCACCACATTCGACCACTCTCTCTGGCCATTCCCTCCGATCATCGCCTCTAGCTCCCATCTCCAATCACTATATGGCCATCGCCTCCGACCACCACTGCTATCTTTTGACTATCTGATATCCCAAACATGTGCTCAATTACTAATTTAAAATTTCATCATATCAATATATTTGACTATCTGTATCATACCCCTACTCGCATTCCAACTAGTACATTTTTTTATAGATATGGAAAAAAAATGTTATCTATGCTCTATTTTTTAATGTTTATATTTCTATTTTTTATTTGTTTTTTTAAATCTTTATAAATTTTAAATAAAAGCGTGTTTGGTAATTATTTTTTTTTTCAAAAAACAAAAAATAGTTTCTCAAAATTTACAATGATTTTATAAATGAAAAAAAATATTTTTTTACTTATTTTGTAAATAAATTTTTATTCTATCTTTTTTTCTTCTACCACCTCCAACTACTACATTCAGCTATCAACTTTGACCATCGTCTCTTACCACAACATTCGACCACTTCTCCGGCTATTCCCTCCAATCACCGCCTCCGGCCCCCATCTCCAATCACTATACGGACATCGCCTCCGACCACCACTACTATCTCTTGACTATTTGATATCCCAAACACTTACTCAATTACTCATTTAAAATTTTATCATATCAATATATTTGACTATCTGTATCGTACCCTACTTGCGCTCCAACTAGTACACTTTTTTCTTATAGATATGAAAAAAAAATGTTATCAACACTCTGTTTGTTAATGTTTATATTTCTATTTTTTTTACAAGAATCTTTGTAAATTGTAAATAAAAACAAGTTTGGTAATTATTTTTATTTTCAAAATTTACAAAATTTTTATAAAAGGAAAAAAATGTGTTTTTACTTATTTTGTAAATAAATTTTTATTCTATCTTTTTTCTTCTACTACCAACAATTACTACATTCGGCTATCAGCTTCGACCACCGCCTCTGACAATCACATTCGGGCACTCTCTCCAACCACCTCCTTTGATCACCGCTTCCAGACCCCATCTCCAATCATTATACGACGATCGTCTCTGACTACCACTGCTATCTTTTGACTATCTGATATCCCAAACACGTGCTCAATTGCTCATTTAAAATTTTATCATATCAATACATTTGACTATCTGTATCGTACCCCTACTTGCACTTCAACTAGTGCACTTTTTTTATAGATATGGAAAAAAATGTTATCTACGCTCTATTTGTTAATGTTTTTATTTTTTTTAAAATTTTTTTTGTAAATTTTAAATAAAAACGTGTTTGGTAATTATTTTTGTTTTCAAAAAAAAAAAAACAATTTTCAAAATTTACAAAGTTTTTGTAAACTGAAAAAATGTGTTTTTACTTATTTTGTAAATAAATTCTCATTCTATCTTTTTTCTTCTACCACTTTCAACTACTACATTCGGCTATCAATTTTGACTATCGTTTCTTATCACCACATTAGACCACTCTATCTGGTCATCCCCTCTGATCACCGCCTTCGGCCCCCATCTCCAATCACTATACAGCCATCGTATCTGACCCCCACAGCTATTTTTTGCTATCATCCCTGACTAGCACTTTCAGTCACTATTTTCGACCACCACACCCTGGCCTCCAGCTCCAACCACCACATTCAGCCACTCCCTCTGATGATCATATACAGAAACTGTCTTCAACTACTACTTTCTAAACATCTATGTGTCAAACATGTGTTTTTTTTAATTTTTTTATAAAAAGAAATAAAAATATTTTTTTATAGTAAACAAAAAATAAAAAATTATAAACGTTACCAAACGGGGACATAAAATAGTTTATGTTTCACCGCATACATATGTATTCCCATAAAAAAAATGAATTGTACATTCACTTATTATGTTTATTAATACAATATTGCTACATACTTATATCTTCTTTTATACATTATTTTATGCATTACACGTAGACTTATTGAAAAAATAGACCTAAATTAGAGTTTCTTGGACTTGATGTATCACAAAAGGAAGGAAAACGATTTTCTCTTAACCAAGCAGCATTTTCAAATTGTTATTGAGGGTGGGTTTGATCTAGGTGTTTTTATATAGTTTTTTCTTTTTTATTTATGTAGAGGATAAAGATTGGAATCTACTGGTCCCGTCCAAACTGGCTGAACAGTCAAAGATGATTACCACGTGTTCCTACACAAGAAAGGGGTGAGATGCCCGTTGGTGGCTTTATACCGGTGGACCCTCCGACGATCGAGTCAAGCAAGGGTTTTAGAGAGAGAGAGAGAGAGAGAGAGACTTGAGAGTAACCAGGCAGGCCAGGCAGAAAAAGGAGATAGAGAAGAAAGCGGGGAATCTAAGGCCAAGGCCAAGACAACAATGCCAAAATGGAGGTTATACACTGATGGAGCTTCAAACCAAAAAGGCTCTAGAGCAGGGGTGGTTCTCATCTCTCCAGAAGGATCAGTGATAGAACACTCCATCAAGTTAGGATTTCCAGCCTCTAATAACGAAGCCGAATATGAAGCATTGCTCACAGGGCTCAGGAGTGCTGAGCTCCTGGGCATCAGAAAGTTAAAAATTTTTTGTGATTCCCAGCTAGTGGTAAACCAAATGACCGGACAGTATAGCGCAAGGGATGACAGAATGATTGCCTACCTCTCCATAGCACTCGAGCCGGTCAAGGGATTCGAGGACATACAGATCGAGCAGGTCAGCATAGAAGAGAATTCTCACGCCGATGCCCTGGCAGCCCTAGCCTCGACAGCCAAGCTCGGGCTAGAAAGGATAGTAGAAGTACAGAAACAGGAAAGTTCGAGCATTAAGACAACTGCTCGGTAGGTATGTGCCATTGAAGACAACCAGGAGCCGAGCTGGATGGATCCCATCATTAGATTCCTCAACGACGGTCAACTTTTTGAGGACAAGAAGCAGGCGCACAAGATTAGGCATAAGGCTGCACGATTTTGGCTCTCTCCTAAAGGTTAGTTATACAGAAGATCTTTCTCAGGACCCTACCTGTTGTGTGTACACCTGAACAAAGTCTAGGACTTCCTGTTCGAGCTTCATGAGGGAATATGTGAGGGTCACACAGGGGGGAAATCTTTAGCTCACGGATCTATTAATCAGGGCTATTGATGGCCCTACATGCAGAAGGATG
The DNA here is from genome assembly GCA_032270985.1 of Heliamphora pulchella. NCBI lineage: Eukaryota > Viridiplantae > Streptophyta > Magnoliopsida > Ericales > Sarraceniaceae > Heliamphora > Heliamphora pulchella. The sequence continues at coordinate 9,367 of JAULJZ010189278.1, read as the reverse complement.
CCTAAGTGTATTCAAAGAAATGTGAGAAGTGTCAAAAGTTTGCTCCCTTGCACAGGCAACCTGCCGAGGAGCTTAGCCCGATCACCAGCCCGTGGCCCTTTGCACAATGGGGATTGGACATTGTTGGGCCATTGCTTAAGGCACCCAGCAATAAAAAATTCCTCATAGTAACAATAGATTATTTCTCCAAATGTGTTGAGGTTGAGCCCTTAGCTAATATCAGGGACGTGGATGCCAAGAAATTTGTATGGAAGAACATCATTACCAGGTTTGGTAATTCGCATGCCATAGTTGCAAACAATGAAAAGTAGTTCGATAGAAACTTGTTCAGGACATTCTGCTCGGGTCTGGGAATACAAAATTACTTCTCAACACACTCGTTCCCTCAGAGCAATGGCCAAGAAGAAATCTTGAACAGGACACTTCTCTCAAGGCTAAAAAGAAGGTTAGAGAAGGCCAAAGAAAACTGGGTGGACGAGCTCCCCTCGGTGTTGAGGGCCTACCGAACAACCCCTAGAAGTTCCACGGGGGAGACACCATTTGCCATGGCCTATGGCCTAGAAGCAGTAATCCCTCTAGAGGTCGGGCTACCCACCATCAGAACTGAAGTCTTCGAGTCCAGAAATAACAGCCTCAATATTGCTTAGGACTTGGACTTAGCCGAGGAGAGAAGGAAACAAGCTCTAGTCAAGCTGATAGCCTACCACCAACAACTTGCGAAATTCTACAACAGGCGAGTCAACCATAGGAATTTGAGTCCGACTTGGGAAGGCCCGTACAGAGTCACGTCAGTTGCAGGAACGGGAGCATACAGACTTGAAGATTTAGAAGGAAAGCAGATCCCGAGGCCTTAAAATGCACAGAATCTAATAAAGTTTTATCATTAAAGCGTCAACTGTAAATTTGGTCCCTGGATAATGAATAAAGAGACTTTTTTCAAAAGTTTGTATGTGGTTAAGGCACCTCAAGAAAGTCCTAGCTTGGTTAGGCAGTAAAAGTTTCAGATGACTTCGAATCATGCATGGGCAAGAAAGTCCTAGCTTAGCTAGGCAGTAAAAATCCCAAATGACTTCGAGTCATGCTTGGGCAAGAAAGTACTAGCTTGGCTAGGCAGAAAAGTCCCAGATTACTTCGAGTCATGCCTG
>JAULJZ010189268.1:0-21214 GCA_032270985.1 Heliamphora pulchella | reverse complement strand
TGTTATATCCGGAGAAGGAATTCAAGTGGACCCAACAAAAGTAGAAGCAGTAGTTAATTGGAAGAGGCCAACTAGCGTGATAGAGATACAAATTTTTTTGGGGCTAGCTGGTTATAACTGGCGTTTTATTCAAGATTTTTTCCTGATTGCGAAACCCTTGACTCGGTTGACTCATAAAAATGTCAAGTTTGAATGGTCCAACGGATGTGAACAAAGTTTTCAAGAGTTGATGTCCAAACTGGTGTCAGCACCTATGCTTACCCTTCCGTCAGCTAACGAGGGATTTGTTATTTATAGTGATGCATCACACCAAGGTTTGAGTTGCGTTTTGATACAACACGGGAAGGTTATCGCCTATGCGTCCAGGCAATTAAAACCTCATGAGAAGAATTACCTTACCCACGATCTAGAGTTAGCTGCAATCGTCTTCGCGCTCAAGATATGGAGACATTATTTGTACGGCGTCCCTTGTAAGATTTGTACAGATCATCAGAGTTTGAAGTATATTTTCACCCAAAAAGAGTTGAACTTGAGGCAAAGGAGATGGATGGAGTTAATTAAGGATTATGACTACGCAATTCACTATCATCCGGGGAAAGCTAATGTCGTGGCAAATGCCCTAAGCCGAAAATCATTAGGAAAAATAGCGCATCTACGAGCAGTACAAGCTGGTACTTTTTCTGAAATGCGAACGCTTAAAACTCATCTTGCCATAGGAAAGAATTGAGGCCTATTAGCAACTCTAAACGTAAGACTAACCTTATTAGATCAAATTCGAGCAGCTCAATTGGTAGATAATTAAGTGGACAAGATAAGGGTAGAAGTAGTAGCTAAAGGGAAGATAGAATTTGAAGATCAAGATGACGTATTGTGGTTCGGTCACAGATTGTTTGGGCCTAATAATGGGGAGTTGAGGAGGCAGATCTTAGATGAAGCGCATAACTCAGTATACACCATGCACCTGGGAAGTATGAAGTTGTATATCAATTTAAGGAAAGATACTGGCAGAGCGGGATGAAGAAGGACGTAGCAAATTTCGTGATAATATGTTTAGTATGCCAGCAAGTTAAGATTGAACACCAGAAGCTTGTAGGATTACTACAACCGTTACCTATATCCGAGTGGAAGTGGGAACATATTACCATGAATTTTATAACCAGACTCCCTCGAACACCCAAGGGGAATGATGCTATTTGGGTAATTGTGTATAGGTTGACGAAGTCAGCTCATTATCTACCAATAAAGATGACATTTTCTATGGATCGGTTTGCATGGCTTTATATTGATGAGATCGTTAGGCTACATAAAATACCAGTTTCCATAGTATCAAACAGAGACCCACGTTTTACGTCTAGGTTTTGGCCAAGCTTACAAGAAGCGCTGGGGACTGCTCTAAAGTTTAGCACGGCTTTCCATCCATAGACTGACGGTTAATCAGAGAGGACAATTCAGACCTTAGAAGATATGCTTAGAGCATGCGTTCTAGACTATGCTGGAAGCTAGGAGGAACATTTTTCGCTGATTGAGTTTGCATATAACAATAGTTTTCAGTCAACCATATGGATGGCCCCTTACGAAGCGTTGTACGGTAGGAAATGTCGAAACCCATTTTGTTAGGAAGAAGTCGGAGAGAGAAAGTTGCTTGGACCTGAGATAGTTCAAGTTACCACTAACAAGATTATGTTGATCTGAGAGATATTGAAGCAATTGTAAGACTAGCAGAAGCATTATTCAAATAATCTGAGATGCGACCTGGAGTTTGTAGTGGGAGACCGTGTGTTCCTAAAGATATCGCCATGGAAGGGAGTGATGTGATTTAGAAAGAAAGAAAAACTCAGTCCTCGATACAATGGACCATACGAAATCAGTAAGAGAGTTGGGAGCACAGCATATCAATTGGCCCTGCCACCAGATTTAGCAAGACTACATGATATATTCTACGTTTTGATGTTAAGGAAATTGTCACACCCCAAGCTCCAGGTCACGTGAAACACCCATAAATAACTAACCCGAGAACATACTCTCAAATTAAACCATACATGCATTGTATATAATCGTCAAATGGCATACATTACACGGTTCCAACACCGGGAAAACATATTATAGCATACATGTTACAGAAAGAACCAAAATGGAAAAACTACAGATCTTCCGCCTCTTCAGCAACCCCGGATCAACCTACGTGACCGGTACCTAAAAAATATTTCAAATCCCACACTGTGAGCCAAAGCTCAGCAAATACTAGACAACACATGCAATATAAGCTAAACATGCTAGAAAAACGAGGTGTAGTTTTAGACTCTCTTTCAAGCCTTCAAAACGATTTTCACAAACAAGGAAAAATGAGGATAATAACCATGTTGGACTCACAGGAGCCGAAAATGGTTTGAAAACGATTTTTATATCGCGATTCACGCGAGTCATAAAACAGTTTAAAATTTGATTTTATCCATCCAATAATGCAGTTCATGCAATCCATGCAACACTTGTATCCTTAGGATCACATTTCCATCCTTCAGATTAACACCCACGCGCATCTTCAGGATCACATTTTCATCCTTCAAACACTCACACACACGTCTTTAGGATCACATTTTCATCCTTCAGACTCAACACATGCGTCCTTAGGATCACATTTCCATCTTTCAGACTCAATGCATAACTAAACCAGGGTTTTAATGCATAATTCCACGTTCTATCACTATGTTCACAAACCACATCACATGCTACACACTTGACTCACATAACACTTGCAGCCCATGCAACATGCACCACATGCATCCACTCCTTAGAGCCCACATATATACCTATAAAACTCTATGTTTTAAAGCATAAAACTGCGTTACACATATCGACAACAAGCCATGTATAACTTCACAATTCGTACATAAATAAATTAAAGTTATAAATGCACATAGCCACATATAACTTCACATTACGACGCCACCCGTCAAATAACCCGACATCCACTCACATGGATAACCAACAACCCACAAAATCAAGCCTAACCCGAAGACCAACACCAAACCCATAAAATCCCAGTTTTCACAACGAACACCCATTTTTCAAAAAGAACCACGGGCCCAAGCACGCCCCGTACTCATCGAAGAACAAACACCCGAGGCCACGACACGACCCTCGAAACCACAACACAACCAACAGAACCCCAAAAAGAATCTAACAGTATTTCAGTCGACTAATCCCATATATCAATCAACTGAATACCGTTGGAAACCAATTGGAAACCAAGAACCCAACCACCAACACATCATAACCCAAACCAACACACGCCCAACACGGGCAACACGAACTCCCACATGCCCAACACGGCCAACAGGAACCCACACACGGCCAACATGGCCAACACGGACCCACACACACCCAACACGGCCAACTCGGAACAACACATGCCCAACATGGCCAACACGGACCCACACACGCCCAACACGGCCAACACGAACTCCCATACGCCCAACACGAAAAACACGAACCCACAACGCCCAACAAGGCCAAAAGAAACCCCTGAGGACCCAACACGACCAAAGAAAAAGGGTTCAACACAACTAGTGAAAGTGTCGACACAAACAAGAGAGGTGTCAACACAAACAACGAAGGTGTCGACACAAACAAAAAAGGTGTCAACACCAACAGCGAAAGTGTCGACACAAATAGCAAAGGCGTCGACACAAAGGAACCGAGAGTTACAACACAAACAGCAGCAGAAAATGTGTCAACACAAACAGAAAAGTGTCGACACCAGCGACAAAAAGTGTCGACACCAACAGAATATGTGTCGACACAAAAGAAGAAATTTTAGATTTTCAAACCAGAGAGCTGGGCAACGACGGAATGCAAACCCTGGCCATGGAAAAAGCTTCTCAACTCCAAATTAAATCATCCAAACATCTCTTTAGAAACCCACGGACATACACAAGCCCAAAACTAGCATAAAACCTCGAGAGAAACACTCGAAACCCGATTCCTTCCAACCAAAAACACCCAAAACGAATTTAAACCAAAACCCAACTTCTAAATCGATTTTTCATACATTGTTAAACGGTAAAAACACACACGATTACACGTAACACCTTTATAAGATATGAGAGTCTGGCATCCTATCTCGATGAGGCAAAAATTCAACATCTCGAACCACGTGAAAAAAATAAACTTCGTCGAAATGAAATTTCGTTTGGATGAACGCGTAGCCCACCACGAGGAGACTAAGGATCTGCTATTTGATTGTCGAAAACAAAGCCCCGGGCCCCCGAGAATCTAGAGAGAAAGAAGAGCGTTTGGTTTAGAAAAAGGAAACTTAGCCACCAACTAAGGGTTTTTATGAAAATATCTCACAAAATATCTTATTTATAGGCTCCACCCAAAAATATATATTTTTTTTTGAATTTCGCACCACAACACCCAATGGCCCCGGGAACCAACCCCACATGCATATCTAAGCCCGATCATGCATCAAAACGCATATAAACCTGCTATAATGAAAACGATAAACACCGCGTATAAAAACGCCAAAAAAAAAAAGACGGGTTAGGGTCTCACAGAAATACATGCCAGACCCTTCACACGTGTTAACAATGCAGCCTATCGACCTGAAGCCTGACCTCACATATGAAGAGAAGCCAGCAGGGATACTAGACAAGAAAGAACAAATTCTGCGAAGTAAAGTCATACCTTTAGTAAAAGTGTTATGGCATAGTCACTCGGTGGAGGAAGTCACGTGGGAGCGAGAAGAGGATATGTAAAAGAAGTATCCACATCTCTTCGAGCAAGGTATGTAAATCTCGAGGAAAAAGTTTCTTAAAGGAGGGTAGATTGTAATAACCAGAACTCAAGATACGAATAGAAAGGAAAGAACATCTCGAAAGAAACGAAGTCTAGAACCTAAGTGCGGTAAGAAGAACCGGTATGACCGTTTAATCTTTTCGAGCCTGAGACCCAAAATAGAGAGGAAATCACACAAGCATATATGAAAACCCTAATATTGAGGATAAGAATTCAAAATTACAAGTCCAAGTTGTTTAAAGCGAGAGTTAAGCTCGAAAGATCAAGAAACGAACCTATGTGAAAATACCCAAATTTTCTCCTATAATTAAATAAAGAAAATTATTTTGATATATATATACTCAAGTGGCTAGCCACCTAGGACAATGTGCCAAACTTGGTTGCCAGGTTTCCTAAACCAAGATTAGTGAAAAGCAACCCAAGTTAACTAAACGCAACCATGGTTAACCAAGCTTCTCAAGGAAGCTTCCTACTTGACTTTTGTCTATAAAAAGAATCCAAAACCTCTAATCTCCCCCTTAGAATTTCGGCATTTGTGAGGGTGAGGGAGAGAAAGAAAAAAGAAAGAAAAATAAAGAAGAAGAAAGAAGAAGGAAGAAGAAGGACCAAGGAATTGGGAAGATCCATGGAATGCTAAAGCTTAAGGCCATGATCCAAATCACCAAAGAGTGATCTATACAAGGTAAGTAAGACTCTAACATCTCTGATTTTGTATACCTCAAACATCTCTCTCTCACCATTTTCAAACACCAATCTAAGATCAAGAACTGAAAACTCAGAATAACGGCGTTATGGTGGGAATGTTGGACTGTTGGGTATGAATGTTCAAGTTGTGAGTTGGTATGAGTTTTCCATGGTTTACATGACTTCTATAAGCTCTGGAACATTGATATATTGAAGTTCAACACTTGTATACAAAAGAGATGGGTAGAAAACTTACACACATGACGCTAAGAGGCTAGAACCAACATAAGCCTAAGTTTTGAGCGATTTGAGCTTTCTGCCCTGATCTTTGTGTTATCGTTCATCCAAAATTGGTTTGAACTCATTTGAGTAAGTAGAACTCGAGATATTGTATTTCTACCAAAGTGTGTCGATTTCAGACCAGTTAACATTATAGACCTAAAATCTTTCTACTCAAGATATTGTATTTCTACCAAAGTGTGTCGATTTCAGACCAGTTAACATTGTAGACCTAAAATCTCTAGCATAGAATGAGATCAGAGCTTTGGTCAAAACATAAATGTTGTCTATAACATGTATATCTAGCTACCCACCAAACATGAGCTGAAACTATTGGGGTTTGATAGGATAAAAACACTCTAAAAATCTCTATTGTGATTCAGCCATTAAAAGATGCTTCTGTCACATATTTTAGTATGACCAAAACCCTTATTTTTAGTAACTTACTCCCAAAGCGGTCTTCATGAATATTGTAGGTAACATAATGGACTTCTTACTGTCCAAACATTAGACCTATATACCTCGGTAAAGCCCCTCAAACTAGTTTCAAACTCTCTGTTAAAAACCAATTCTGCTGAGAGTTTAGTGGCTGACTGAACCCATTTTAGAAAATAGCCTAAAACTCTAATTTGTTTCAAACAACTACCCTTATTACTCTTCATAAGACTTGCAGGGGACATGTTAGACTAAAACATATCCAAAAATGGGCTTGCTTTGACTTGATTTGATGTTCCAAATTCGAGACCAACAGAGACACTTTTCTGACCAATTTTATGTGCAAGTGCTGAACCATTTTTGTTTGTGCCAAGTATTTTACTTAATTACCTTAGGGTTTAGCCTTGGTGTTAAACATAAAAGTTGTAGAGAATATTTCAATCTAAATCATCACCAAAAATCAGAATCCAACTCCAAGTCTAATTAACTCAAAATGCCGCGGTACTTTAAAATTTAATGATTAGAAGAGAGTAATAAATAGTTAAGTTAAATTCTTAAACAAGTGAAGGATTGAGCAAGTGCGTAGTACCCCTTAAACCTAAAAAAAAAGTAACCATGGTCCCTAAAATAAAATAAAAAAATATTCAACGGTCAGAATCGTTTTAGTTTCACATGTTATAGGGGGAGGATTCCTTGTTAACAATCAAGTTGTGTTATGTTTGTTAGGCACAGAGGTTGTAGAACCCAAGGGTCCTGCTTAGCTTGCCAGGAGAGGCTTGGTTCAACACAGAGAATACAAGGTGAGAGTGCTTACAAATTATCTTGAACTTGAGTTTATGTAAATGATGCTTGAAAATACTTTGAAGCGCATGTTTTGAACTATGACCAGTTTTGATAATTGCATGAACCTATTGTTTTCAAATGCCATGATATTTTTGATTCAAGTGTGCTATCCCTGATATTTTGAGAAAACTTAATGATATTATAAAAGAAATTGTCAATGTTGTGTTGTTGTTTCAAAGTGCCATATTACAAAGGTTTCTGACCCTTTACATCATGTTATGAGGTAGGTTACCTAACTATGGGTTTTTTATTTGTCCCTATAGGGGAGGTTTTTCGTTAAGCAGGGATTTTTTTCTTAAAAATTTTTGGGCTGAGTCCTAGGTTTTAGCACATACCACTCGTACTTGGTGGAGAGTGACTCTCATTTCATCACGTTGCTATCCGTGTATTGTGAATTGAGGTTACGGTACCATCGAAACTCCCGGTCGTAAGGTTGACGACTACTTGGACACTGTTGGGGTTTAGGTCTAGTTTTGAGAAATTGGTTTTCATTTTTAATTGTGGCGGTTGAGTCAGGAATATATTTATGTTTGCAGTACTGAGAAGGTTCTGTATAATCTGTGATATTTTTATATTCATGTAAATGCATCAGTTTTTATGTTTTTGTGGAAAATGTGATGAACTATTTTTAAAAAGAGATTTTAGTTATCTTTAACTAGGTAATTATCCTTTCTGTTCATGATAATGCTAAGTGTACTCTTTTGTAATCTCTGTGGTTGCAGATACCAGGAACAGCTAGGAGTTGGTCCACCACAGGCTTCATCGAGTAGTTTTAGATCTGGTGTTGGGAATCATTTTGGTCCAATTTTTTTTTATTAGTTTTTAGTTTTGGAAAAACATCATGTACAAGACCTAAAGGTTTTTGATATTTTAGAAGTAATGTATGTCCTTAGAATGGTGAATCCCTAGTGACTCATGTTTACCCCTAACATTAAGGATTGTGGTTGCTTATAAGTTCTTGTTTGGTCTCTTAATACTATTTATCTCTTGTCTTTCTCTTTAGTCGCCAGTCTGCGGCAGGATCACATCCTTCTATATACGTTTAGTACCTTACGGGAGCGGGGTGTTACATTTTGGTATCAGAGCTTTAGGTTATAGATTCTGTAGACTCGTTAGCATGTGGTCTGTGGTGGATCGTAGGTTAAGTGTGTCGTCTCGCGATTTGTTGTGAAGAGTGGTTTAGACATGGGATTGTCATACCTTTGTCTTCGGGCATCTAATTGATAGGTTTTGAGATCCATCTGGAAAACGCATTCTACAAGTGTAGGGTCCTAATTAGAAGTCTCAGCAAGTTATCAGATTGGGGAAGGGGTGGTGAAGTATTTTGCTCAAGTGTACAAAGAGGAGGAATGGAATATACCAGCCTTTGAATGTAAGGTCTTGAAAGTCCTAAGTGAGGTGTGCAGATCCTAGCTTAAGGAACCTTTTACTGAGGCTGAGATATTCAGTGCTATCAAGTGTTGTGAAGGTAATAAGGCTCCTGGGACCGATGGCTTTAACTTCAAGTTCTATAAAAAATTTTGGGTTGTGGTTAAACAGGATATTCTGCAGTTCATGGTTGAATTCTATCAGCAAGGTAAGTTCCTAAAATCCTTAAACTCATCTTTCATTACCTTGGTCCCCAATGTGGAATGCCATCAATCTCTAAGGGAGTATAGGCCTATTAGCCTTGTAGGATCAGTGTATAAAATCTTAGCTAAAGTGCTGGCTAGGAGATTAAAAGTGGTGATGAACCAAGTTGTGGATGAGAAGCGAACCGCTTTCATTGCCAGTAGCTAAATCTTAATTAGGTGAGATCTTAATTGTGATTGAAATTATTGATGAGTGGAAGAGGAAGAAAGTGAAGGGTGTTTTCCTTGAGCTCGACTTTGAGAAAGCCTATGATTGCATCAATTGGAAGTATGTTATCAGGATTATGAAATTGATGGGGTTTGGGGATAGGTGGTGTAAGTGGATTTGAGAGTGTATCTCAACCCCTTCAGTCCCTGTGCTTGTTAACGGATCTCCCTCAAGGCTGATAAAGGTGGAGAGAGGGCTTAGACAAGGAGACCCCCTCGCCCCATTCTTGTTTAATCTTGCTGCTGAAGGGCTCAATGCCATAATGAATAAAGCTAGGACCATGAACTTGATTAGAGGGGTAGAGATAGGGAGTTAAGGCTTAACCATTAGCCAGCTGCAATTTGTTTATGACATTGTGATTTTCAATAGACCTAATATCCAACAGGTTGGTTATGTCAAACACATTCTCAGAGGGTTCGAATTAGCATATGGAATGAAGGTTAGTTATCATAAAAGTAAGGTGTTTGGGGTGGGAATTCTTGAGGATGAGCTGCAAGCTATTGCTTCCCTCCTTAAGTGCAAGGTGGGGATTTTTCCCATGAAATACCTGGGCTTGTTGGTAGGTATAAACCCTAGATTAGTCAAAAGCTGGACTCCTCTAATAGACAGAGTTAAGCAGAAATTGATCCCATGGAAGAGGAAGTACCTTTCTAAAGCAGGGAGGACTCAGCTAATCAAATCCAGCCTCTCCAACCTTCTAGTGTTTTACATGTCTCTATATAGAATGCCTATTGGTGTGGTGAAAATATTAGAAGGTATCCAAAGAAGGTTCTTATGGGGGGAGAGTGACACTTAGAGAAAAATCCATCTTGTGGCTTGGGAGAGAATTACTTAGAGCTTGTAGGGTGAAGGTCTTGGGATGCCAAACCTCAGGTTCAGGAATGTTGTTCTCTTATTCAAGTGGTGGTGGAGATTTGCTAATGAAAAAGAGAGCATGTGGAGAAGGGCCCTATACCATAAATACAATGGGCATACTCTAAATTAGTTGCTCCAAGACTTTAGTGGCCCAAAAACGTCAGCAATATGGTAAGAAATTATGAGTTTAAGAGCATCTAAAGTCCCTGTTATAGATGTGTTATTTGAAAATTGGGGGGTCTATGTTGGGGATGGAGATGAAACAAGATTTTGAGAAGACTTGTGGGTGGGGCAAAAACCTCTGTTTAAGTAATTTCCCAGGCTATACATGCTTTCAATCTAAAAGGAGGTTACTATCCTTGACATGTTCAAAGGTAGTCACTTATGCTCTCCTTGGGATCTGTAGCTTAAGAGAGTTGTTTTCTTAAGAGGAGAGTTACCTTGGTAATGTGATGCCGTCCATAAAAAATATCATACCCAATCCCAACAAGAAGGATAGGCCCAGGTGGAAGGGTGAGAGAAGTGGTGTATTCTCAGTGCGATCCTTTTGTAAAGGTCTGGAGGTGAAATGTGAAAGTGGTGATTCTAGCCTTGTCAAACTCTAGGATAATGTGGTTCCTCCTAGAGTGCAATTATTTACTTGGATGGCTATTATTGGGAGAATCCCCTCTAGACTGTTGTTGGCAAGGAGTGTCCTTCTTTCAAATGCTTCTGTAGAGTGTGTGATGTGTGAGTCTAGAGTTAAGTCTTCATCACATCTCCTACTTGAATGCCCCTAGGCTTGGGGAGTGTGGTCCAGTGTGGTGATGTGGTATGGTGGTGGGGCCTCCTCTAGATCTATCTTAATAGCCTATTAGGTGCCTTGCTTTGGTGGAAGGAAGGTAGAGATGGTGGGTTGGCCGAAAGAATTTTAATCTGCCTATTCTACTTGACATTATGGTCTTTATGGCTAGCCAAGAATAAAAAAATCTTTAAGCACAAAAAGGTGACTATGGAGGGTGTGGTGGATGAGGCTAAAATTAAAGTTGCTTTATGGGTGGTTAACCAAACATCTTTTACAATTGATGACTTCTTATATCGCATTGAAGCTGTGAAGAATCTAAAATTCTGCAAGTTGAGGATGGCTGATATTGATTAGCTTTAGTGCTTTGTGGGTTGATTCTGGTGATAGTTCTGGGGCTAGTTGTTCTAGAGGTGCTGCCTCTTAGATATAGACTGTAGTGGTGGCTATTGGCTCTGTTGGATGTTGGCTCTTGGTGGTGGTTGGGGATGGTTTGGGGAAGACCCTTGTTCATGTAGAAGCTGAAGATCTGCAAGTTGAGGATAGTTGATACTGTTTAGCTCTAGTGCTATGAGGGACTACTTATTGTGCTTTGCCCTTGGGTTGCTGCTTCTTACCTGTGGGTGGTGGCTCTTAGTAATGGCTCTTAGTAATGGCTGGGGTAGGTTTTGGGGAGAGAGAGAGAGAGAGAGAGAGTTGACTCTCTTGGCTTGTCTCATCATCCCCTAGCCCATAATGGTGAGGTAGAGTGTGAGATTATGTTTCATGCGCTATTATATCACCCACCTAGCTCATGATGGCTTGTGGGGTGTTTGGTTAGGTTTGGTAGTTTTATTGGTTTTTTACCTCTACAATTTTATTTCATACTTTTTTATTTCATACATATGAAGTGTTCAACACCATATTTATAATTTACTGAATCTTATGATTTTCGATTCAATTCACGATTTGACAACCATGCTCATGAGCACCAAGACCGGACCTAAGTAATTAGGGGCCCTAGGCATATATTTAGAAATTGGCCCAATAAATTTTTATATTCACAAATTTAAGAAAATATTATTACAAAAATTTTAAATCTACAAATTGTCTTGTTACTTCACACTTCACCAATATCCAATTACAATCAAAATAACATCAAACAAATTCAAAACTACAGTATAAAAATAAAATAGAATTATTAAACCACTAGTAGTAAATAATCATTTAAATACTATTCTTATGGCATTTTTTTCTGCAGTTCAAATTACTAATTAAATTTGTGTAGTCAATTTCTCTACCATTTTTTTTCGCTAGATAACATTGTTCATCTATTTCTTCTTTCTTGTGGCATAAATGACCGCAAATAAAATTTTATCAGTTTTAACTTTGAAAAGCTCATATTCTATACACAGTTCATGTATTTAGAAATCAACAATCAATTGGGTTTGGGTTTCGATTTATTTAGGTTGGGCCTTTCAATTATAATACACTATTTAATTAATAATTTTATACAAAATCAAATAAGAGATATTAATAATTTGGGGACCTATCTTTTAATTGGTAAAAAATAGGGGCTCAAGGCAATCGCCTCATCACCTAGACAACATAGGGCTGGCTCTGATGAGCATGCAAGGTTAAGAATTATTAATCAAATTTTACCTTCAATATAAAACTCAATTAAAACCCAACAATGAATTCTAATTAATATCTCTAACAAGAAAAATAATTCACGATGATGCCAAAAAAAAACTCAAACGTCCATAAATACAATCTATCACATGTTCCATGTTTAAGGTAAATTAAAATATTCCTACTCTGAACACTCTTTAAGAAAATTTTGCACAGCTTTACTTCTCATGATCTGAAAAAAATAAATAAAATAAATTATGAGTTTGACAACCCAGTAAATCACCAATTACCATTATTAACTAGATCAAATCTGTAAAAAAATGAGGTTTAAATCACCAACTACCATTAATTTATGTCCCATATTCAAAATTAAAGACATGAGAACAAAATAATTTTTTAAAAAAAATATTTTTGATGTTCTTAAAACATAAAGAAAATTTATACTTGATCCGTTTTTTTTCTTCATAAAACAAGTAAAAATATTAAACATATTTTTTTTCAATAACAATAGAAATATTCAAAAGAATTTTAGGAATGAAAAATATTCAAAATAGTTAAAAACTACTTACCTTTAAGCAAAACCTTATTAACTTTTCTTTTTTCAAAACTCTCGCCAGACTCTGTCACTCAACCTAAAATATATTTAACACTAGCTTAGGAACACACATAAATACAATGTTTTTATTATTTAATTTATTTTTTAAAACTACCAATTAATACACCGACTATCCCTTTTATTACTATTAAAAAAATATTTTACGCTTAATTTTAATTAATTTATGTCGTAGAATGCGAAAAGCAAAGAATCAATTATATAAACTCAACACATAATCTTTTAATGTGGAAAATTCCAACTTGGATAAAAATTACGAAACTAATTCAAGTCTAAATAATCAAACACTAATAATTCAAAAGTTATAAGACACTCACTTACAAATTTTAATTGAATCCGCGATCTAAATATCTTAAGCTTGCTTGCCAAAAATTCACGCACACCGCTCTCCACTTTGATTGCACAGCAACGAATTCTCATAATTTTACAAGTATCAAATTCTCAATACTTCACACCGGCAGAAACCTCTATTGGTAAACTCAAAAATCCATCTAAATAAAACACGAACTTTCTTTATGTTTTCCCAAACTCAAAAGACACTTAGAGTTTGTTTGATTGTTCGGAGATAAATTGGAAGATATAAAATACTTTCGGATATAAAATTGATATAGAATACAATAGATATAACTCTGGATATGTATTATAGGAGAATGTTTATACCATGTTTGTTTATGACCGAATATACTATATGCATTTTTGTAGGAATAAAATGTAATTTCACATATTATCCTCATTTAAATTTTTTAATACCCATATTGCCCTATGAGAGAATCCATTTGTGTTCTAAACCCATCTGTGTTCGTCAAAACAAAAAGTGCCTCTCCAAATGCATCTTCAGTTCTTCTTGGTTGAAGGAATAAGAATTATGGGATATGTAATACCCAACCACGCCATGTTATTAGATATCTCAGGGTATAGCTATCCCTTGGATAATATATCCTATCTATTTTAGAAGATCAAACACCAGATATAAAGTCCCATAGGATATTATATCCATTCCCACCAGTTTTATGCTGTAAACAAATAGACTCTTAAGATATAAATTGAATGTAATCTAGAGAATCTGAAAATATTGTTCGCTAAGTATATTTTAAAGTCTAATGTATACCTCCTCATATAGGAAAAAATTCACAGCAATCTGGGTTTTGATGAAACTGAAACTACTAGAATTTGCTCGAGCGGACTCTCTATTGCTCGAGCAGTTAAGTGATAGTTCGTATTCTGCGTGAACTGCACTTGCTTAAACTTGCTTTAAATTCTTGTACTTTGAGCTTCTGATGATGTACTTTTGTTTTCTAACTCGAATAAGATTCTGATCCAAGACTTTTAATGACATTGAAACTCCAAATTCCATGAAACTTTCAACTCCAATAGAAGTTTTAATATTCCTATGACACTTCATCAAAGTAGAAGTTTTACAAGATTTCAAAGATTTGTATTACCTAAATTGCCATTAAAATTAAATAGGGAATTAAAAATTCCTAACAATTTCTCCCTTCACAATTTCTGGTTAAACACACAAAAAAAATTCTTAACAACTCATGACACAACTTCTTTAATCCACTTCATGCGATCATTATTCAATCGGAATTTGTTGTTGTTCTTCTTCTCCTGACCAAATAAAAACACAAACCATATCTCCAAACCAAACAAAAAAAAAACAAGTAGATTAGATCATTAGAAAAGCAATTTAGATGTGTTCCATTCCAAGCCAAAATCCAAAAATAAATGTTCAAAAATACCATCAGAATACATTTCATTACCATCTCCCCTTTTGTGTATGGCATGGAAATGCCGTTAAGAGTTACCATGAAGAACCACTATTGTTTTAAACAAAACTAATATAGCCCAAAACTTTTTTTCTTGCAAAATAATGTTTATAAAACTCTCATTTTCCCTTATTTATGTATATTATTAAAGAAAACAAAGAATCATTTTGACATTCATTCCAAAAAAAAACTCAGATCGTTCAATGAAAGTCAAAATTTTTATAAAATATCAAAACAAAAACTAACTTTAGGATAATGTCCCGAGAAGATCAAAAAATACTTAAGAGTTCTTACTAGGGTTTTTTAAATTCTAGGTTCAATCCTATATGTGATCGATGTTGCTGCAACACATTTGGATATTTTTAAGGTTTCTCGCATTTGGAAGTTAAACTGAATAGATTTCCTTATGTATTTTTATTGAAGCGATATTGTCACACCCTAAAAACGTAACAATAAAACCCAACGATATAGATAAAAAGACATCCCAACTCTAAAAATCCAAATTGAAACTGGGTCGAAAAATGTTTGAGGAAGTTTGTCTTTATTTAACATAAAACTAAACCGTTCAATTTCCTCGTAGAAAAAGAAAGTAAAGGGAAATACTTTGCTTGTAAAATAATCCTCCCAATAAATCAAATTAAGTTAAAAAGAATGTCCCAAAGAAACCAAACAAAACTCCTTTTTAAATAAATTTTTCATAGAATCCCACCTAGGTGGGTCTGCTAGCCCTGCTCAAACGGTGGGTTACTCGAGAGCCACCAAAGAAAAACCTAAAAAAAAATTTAAGTGGTGAAAAAATACTATGTTTTCTCATACATTGAACTTGGCCTTCAATAAGAAAAAAATTTGAAGTAAAAACATAGTATTTTTCAAAAATTAAACTATGATATTTCATACAAAAATTAAGGATTTAATCCCAATATACATGCCCAACGTTCTCACATGATACAAGTCATGAATACTTGAACTTAAGATTTTACAAAACGGGTTCCACTAACCCCAAATACATTCTTCAATATAACAAAAGAATTACAATTACAACTTTGAATTTCCAAAAGATCTATCCACAAATGTAAGCAATTCTAACCAAATAATCCAAAAAGGTTCACTATGACCGTTCTTCTCCTTCGGTTACTTTTTTTTTGTTATCCCCTGAAATATGTTATACAACATGAGCCGAAGCTCATAAAAAGTAGACTATAAATGAACAAATGTATAACATGAGAGGATGGTTATGAGAAATGCATGACAAGGGTTTTATCCAAAATTAATTTCATTTTCAAACAAATTTGCATTCACATAATGTTGTTTTAACATACAAAATCATAATTTTAGTCTTTTATTTCTTTATCACTTTCAAACCATTTCGAGTTCTCAAACACTCCCCCCCCCCCCCCACAAAACACACACACACACACACACACACACATCCTTTGACACCCTCCAAATTAAAACCAATTCATGGTTTAAGTTATAAGAACCGATGCTAGACGAGCTTATAAACCCATGCATGGCTACTACTGATCGAGCCACACAAGACCCGCTAAGTAGCGATTTGTTCTACAACCAGCCGCGACTAATGCCTATTCTCGGTTATTACCATATGGGCAGGTCTCCCAATCTGCGTACATTTTCGGCCTTTCACCGAAGAGTTACTCGAGGCCAACCTTGACGATCTATTGGTCCAAATCGGTCATTTTTTTCATCATTTCCAAACTTCTAAACATGAGTCCAACCCAAACATGGTTCCTCTCGTCAACACCCAATACACTTAAGGTTAAGCCATTAAACATACTTTGTTTCTTGTACGTTTTACATTCGGGTCTAATTAATCTGCAAACCCCCTAACCAATCATCACATGATTTTCATATTTCATTAAAACTCATATAATTTACATATGAATTGGTTACAATAACCTCCAATTTACCAAAAATCACATCAATTTCATCATTTGAGTTCATCAATCCAAAAAATCCCAAATTGTTAAAGGTTTGACCTAATCAAAACCCTAACTTTTCAATTCAAAAATAAATGTTCCTCCTTCAACAACAACATGATAGGTTTATCATAAATTATACATAAACTCAAGTTTAATCATGCTTCAACATCAAACCCCAACTTAGGGTTTCAAAAATATAGTTTTTCATGCTTTTAAGTGAATACAACAACGTATACAATCCATATACATCCAATGATCAAGATTAGCCTTAAATCCTACCTCTTGGGTGATAAATCCACAAGAACAAGGCTCTAACAAGCTCTAATGATGCAAACCACCAACCGTTTGGTGAGAATGGAGCTTTCAACGCATAGATCGACTTCCCAACGGTCTATGAACAAGAGGGGAGCAAGAGAGATCCACCAAAGGAGGGTGAAATGGAGCTGAAGAAAGCTCTAATGATGTTTCTAGGGTTTTATCTCAAGTTTAGAGAGAGAATGGAGTGGAGAGAATGAAAACAAAAGGCTAAACCCGTGATTTCATAAAGTTCTCTGTCGACAATCCGCTCGAGCGGCCCATGCTCCGATGTAGAAAATTTGAGGAAAGAAATATATATGCGGTCTAAATTTTTGTCCAAACACAAACAACTCACAATACTAGTTCTTATGTATTACTATTGAGATAATAGGATTTACATTTTAAACATTCAAATATTTGTATCTAATATTATTTGTATCTATCCTCTTTTACAATCTATAAATACAAATGTTCTCTCTCTGAATAATTCAAAGAAGAGAGAAATTATTTCATTTACAAAATGTGATTATTAAGTTCAACAATTACCAAGCATATGATTATCATTATCAATCATTATCATGATTAAATTTTAATTTTTTTTACAGAATTGAACGTTTTTTCATTTTTCATAGAAAATCTCATAACACATTTTAATTAGTTATCAAAATAAAAAGGGACCCGATCCCTATAAATACAGATGCTCCCCCTCAAAAGAAATTTATTTTATTCACATTCTGCTTTCATTGGTTGCTTTCACACTATTGCAAAAAATAAAACAGAGTGCATATAAGCAATCATTTCCTCCAGCAAGAGAGTACAATATCATGTTATTATTGAGTGAGGAGCAATGGAAAGATATATCAGATGGGGGTAATTGTAGACATCAATATCAAAACATGGATCCTATCACCATGGTCAATCAAAAAGTGTTGTTTAAGAATATTCAAAAAAGTTCTATAGATAGATTTGAGCACAAGTGCTGAGGACCTTCATTTGAAAATAATTAAGTAGACTCAAAACTATAAAATTTTTAACTGCTTATGTACAAAAACCAATAACAATAAGGCAGTTTTCCATTTTGGTTTAGTCATACAAAAAAATGATGTACTTTGAATTAATTGCGTTTTTCAGGGTGACAATCAAAAGAACTATTAAAAACAATTTCTTTTAAGGGTTTTTTTAGCTAGTCAGCTTTTAAGATAGTGTGAATTACATTCCCTGTTTGGTCTGACTTTTTAACTAGACTGGTCAAGTTTTAAGCAAAGATACCATGGAGGTGCTGAGTTTCTGGCCAAAAATAATTTTCTGCCAATTGACTGCTTGAGCGCCCACTTGGACAACTTGAGCGCTCCTCTAGTAGTAAGCCAGATTTTGCATTTTACCATTTTTTTTATGTTGATAAACAAACAACGATTCTAGCTTTCTGCAACGTGGTCTTATGTGTCCCATTTGATAAAAAATTATCCTTGTTTGTCCACAATGATGACAAACAAGGATAATTTTTTTAACATTATTTGAATTTGGTGAACATTTTTGAAATTGTTTTTCCAAAGTTTGACCCTTGAATTGAACAGAAATGTTTGCAATATTTTGACCAAAATTTTTTGGAATATTCACAACTTCACAAAATTGATTTTACCTAGATCTCTTAGAATAGAAGATTTTTGAACATACTCAAGTCCAGATCAATCCGACTCCCCTTTTGGCACACTTAGGATTTCTTCTCATGTTAGGGACATTGCATTCAACTTCTTAAGCGTGGCTTTAGAAGTATCAAGATCACATTCCGAATTCACAACTCTCAACTCAAGAGACTTCTTTGACTTAATATTTTTATGCAATTTTTTCTTAAGATTAATAATTTTACTTTTATAAATTTTGCATGATTCAATTAAGTAGTCTCTTTGTCTTTCAGTAGCAATCAATTTTTTTTGTTAAAATGACATTATAAGTTTTAAATTAACTTTAAGACAATTCTTGCTTCACATTTTCTCTTTCTTTTTCAAATAATTTTATTTTTGTAATCAATTTCAAATTCATTTTAGTCAATTTAAAATTTTGCTCGTGCAATTTCTCATATGCATGCTGAAGAGACTCACCATCTTCTTGTTTACTAGCAAATTCATTATTATTATTATTATTATTATCAACTGACGCACTTTTTGAACTTTCACAGACCAACTGAAGACTAATGCATGTGAGTGATTTTGATGCATCATCAACATATTGTAAAGCAGTAAAAGCAATAAAATTACCATCATTATTGTTTGCTTCATTATTGTCTAAATTGTTGTCTGAAAAATTATCATCCCATATCACTATAAGAGCGTTACTCTTTTTTTTTTCTTAGTTGGAAATTCATTTTTCACATGGTCATAACCTTGACATTCATATCACTATATGCCTCGAGATTAAGCCTATGTTTGGCCTTGCTTTTTTAGTAGGCTTTTTTGCATAAAAGTCTCTTAAAGAGCCTACTTCTTTGGCTTCTGTTGGCTTTTTTCACATATTTTTATATCTACTTTTTTATTAAAAAAAGTCAAAAATTCTACAAAAAAAAGCTAGTCCAAAGACAAGCTGAGTTTATTTTTATTGTCATTCTTAGAGTTAAATTTGAGGTTATCATCTCCTTTATTTTCAGGTTTAAAATTGCTGCAATTTTTATTTTTATAATCCTTTTAGAAACATTTAACAGAATATTCTAAAATTTCAACATCAAACTCATTATCTTCCTTGGCCTTATCAAGACCATCTTGAACCGTTTTTAAAGCAATGCTTTTAGATTTTTCAGATTGAGGTAGACTATCTTTATAGGTTTGACAATTTTCTACCAACTGTTCCATTTGTAAAGCATCAATATCTTTGCTTTTTTCAATAACGGTAACTTTTGATTGTAATCTCTCGGGGAGTGATCTCAAAGTTTTTCTAACAATACGAGATTCTGAAATTTTTCACCAAGTATAAAATTATTATTAACTGTGTCGCTCAATTTGGCATAAAAATTATCCAATGTCTCATTATCATTCATTCTTAAAGTTTCAAAACAAATAATGAGCCTTTGAAGTTTTGAAAGTTTTACAGTTAAAGTACCTTTATGAGTTACTTCAAGTATATATTATGTTTTTTTAGCAATTTCACACGCACAAATTCGTCTGAATTCTTCTAGTATGACACCACTAAAGATGGCATTGATAGCCTTACTATTTCAGCTTATCTTTTCGAAAAAAAAATGTATCCCATTGTTCATGTGATTTTAAAACAAACTCATTCCCAGACTTAAAGGTGGGATGGTTATAGCCATTAACAATTAAAATCCAAACCCTTTCACCAATGGATTTTAAAAACGCCCTTATTTAAGCATTTCAATTATGGTAGTTTTGTCCATCCAGTAGGGTGGCCTTATGGTTGCGTTTCATTCACTCGGAAATTCCATGAATGAGATTGATTAAGACCATTTTAAATTTTTGAAAAAAATTCCCGCTCTGATAGCAATTGAAAAAAAATATTTTATGTTTAATTTTAATCAATATATATATGTCATAAAATGCGATAAATAAATAATCAATTACAAAAACTCAACACATAATCTTTTAATGTGAAAAACCCCAATATGGGCGAAAACCACTTAATTAAGCCAAGTCTAAATAATTAAGTACTAAAAATTGAACAGTTATAAGACAACCACTTACAAATTTTAGTTGAATCCTCAATCAAACACCAATACTTCACACCGGCAGAATTCTCTATCAGTAAACTTATAAATCCATCTAAATTAAACACAAACTTTTTTTATATTTTTCAAAACTCGAAAGGTACTTAGATATGACTTCAATGTAATCCAAAAAATCTAAAAATATTGTTCTCTAAGTATATTTTCGATTATTATATATGCATCATTTTATAGGAAAAAACATGCAGAAATTCGAGTTTTGATGAAATTAAAATTGCTAGGAGTTTGCTTGAGCCGTTTCTCCACTGCTCGTGCGGTCAAGTGGCGGTCTGTATCTTGCGTGAAATGCATTTGCTTGATCCTTCTTGCAATACTTATACTTTAAACTTCTGATGATGTACTTTAGTTTTCTGACTTGAATAAGATTCTAACCCAAAACTTTTAGTAACATTGAAATCCCAAATTTCATGAAACTCCTAACTCCACCAGGAGTTTTAATATTTCTGACACTTATTCAAACTATGAGTTTTACAAGACTTTCAAAAGCTTGTATTACCTGCCACACACCAAGACTAAAAACTTCTGACACCTTCATTTGTATTTTTTTCTCTTTTTAGATATTTCTTTTTTCATTCACTGACATTCTAACGATTTTAATAAATATATATGTTGATTGCTGGGAAGAATATCCAACGCCAAAATAAATACATGCTCGGGGATCCAAAAAATACATCTTTATTTACTTTCAACAAATTAAAATAATCTGAAATTACAGAAAATGAAATAACAGGAATAACATAA
>JAULJZ010189258.1:0-21214 GCA_032270985.1 Heliamphora pulchella | reverse complement strand
GTTCGCGCCACACCCCCAAACCCTTCTCCCGCCACCACCACCACCTAGTCCGCCGCCACCGCCACACCCCCAAACCCTTCTCCCACCACCGCCACACCCCAAACCCTTCTATATATATATGTATGTATGTATGTATGTTACAGAGAGAGAGGGGGACGACGGGGGGTGAGGACGACAGGGGGGTGAGGACGCCGGGGGGCGCCGACGGGGGGGGGAGGGGGATGTCGGGGGTGGGGGGGTGAGGGTTTTAGTTTTGGGGGGTGGTTTTGGGCGGGGATGGCGGTTTTGAGGGAGGTTTTGTGGTTTCCGTAAATTGAACGGAAATTGTAACGGTTGGGGTCTCTTTGATGTTAAAATCAAACCTGAGGGGTGTTAGTGCAATTTTTGAAACCACATGGGGGTTTCTATTTTTGTCATAAACCTTAGGGGGGTTAGTGAAATTTACCCAAAAATAAATTGTTTATAATAATTTTAATCACACTTACTAATAAAATTGTGATTAAAAAATATATAATATATCACACTTTATTAAGAAGTGTGATAATATATATTTACAATCATATTTTATATATTAAAGTGAGATTGAATACTTATTTTAAAATTTTTAATCCCACTTTTTAAAAAAGTGAGATCTTTTTAATTTTATAAGTGTGATCTTTAATCACTATTGTAGTAGTGTAAAGTGTCCTTGAGCTAATTCCTGTCGCAGCACAGGAAGGTTTTCGCCTGGTCCAACGACGATATGACGGGGATTGATCTATCGGCCATTGTACATCACTTGAACGTTGACCCGATGTTCAAGCCGGTCAGACAGAAGCAAAGAATCTTTGCCCAACAAAGGAGTGAAGTCATCCACGAGGAAGTAACCAAGTTGAAGGAAGCGGGTTTCATTAAGGAGGTCACCTATTCCGACTGGTTAGCCAATGTCGCCATGGTCAAAAAGGCAAGTGAAAAGTGGAGAATGTGTATTGACTTAACTGACCTTAATAAGGCGTGTCCAAAAGACAGCTATCCTTTACCACGAATCGATCTGCTTGTAGTTTCTATCGCTAGTCATGAATTGCTCAGTTTTATGGATGCTGTCTCTAGTTATAACCGAATCCTGATGCACCCACCTGATCAAGAGAAAACATCCTTCGTAACTTCCCGCGGTTTGTATTATTACAGGGTCATACCTTTCGGCCTGAAAAATACCGGGGCCACTTACCAAAGGCTGGTTAATTGAATGTTTGAAAAGCAAATCAGGAGAAATGTTGAGGTGTATGTTGATGACATGTTGGTTAAAAGTAAGAAGGTTGACAAGCATTTGAAGGATCTGGAGGAGGTATTCCTCGTCCTTCGCAAGTATGGAATGAAGCTCAACCCTGCAAAGTGCGCCTTCAGCATCTCGTCGGGCAAGTTCTTGGGATTCCTAGTCAACTAGAGGGGTATAGAGGCTAATCCAGATAAGATCAAAGTGATCTTGGAGATGGAAGGCCCTAGTAATACGAAGGGGGTGCAAAAACTGGTAGGAAAAGTAGCAGCATTAAATTGGTTCGTCTCGCGAGCAACTGACAAGTGTTTACCCTTTTTCAAAACCTTACGTAAAGCATTCGTATGGTCGACGGAGTGCTAGACGGCCTTCTTGAAGTTGAAAGAGTATCTGACCAGGCCTGGCCCGCTCCGCTCGCCAACCCAATTTCGCATGAAGAAATTATTGGAGGTAAAACTACCAAGATCATTGTTTTTGCAAACAATTTTTGGTAAAAAATTAACTAGATGGGCAAACACCGAAACGGGCTCCAGATTAAACTTTTGACATCGAACAATCAAAATAAAACCTGTGCAACCAAAGTTAATTTAGAAAAATACCTTTTGTCGATCTATTCTTCAACTACGATTTGATTTCGAGTTGAAACTCCTGTAAGATCTTCTACCGTATTCCCATATGCGATTCTCGAACGTAGTGTGGGCTAAGGACTATCGAGAACTTGTACCGGCTGTTGACACGCCAATTTGACCCCGCCTAATCTTAGGCGAATTCGATGACAAAAACAGTTGGAATGGTGTCTCAGTTCGATCCTTGGGAAGTGATCCAAGCTCGATATTTGAACATGAAACCTTCAAACCAAAGAAATTTTATCGTACCTTCGAAACTTGCTGTCCAAGTAAGGCGACCACCATGTTCATTGTAGCGACCGCCAATAGAACCTCTTGGAAACCCTAGCCAAAAGTGGCGACCGCCGCCTTAAACCTAGCGACCGCCAACTTACATTATGGCAACCGCCAATAGAATCATTTGGAACCTTCTTTCAACATAGCGACTGCCATATCCAATATGGCGACCGCCAACTCTAAATGGCCTAACGTGTCCCAAAACATGGCAGCATCTCATTGGTTGATGAACTCTATAAATACCGTACCTCTGGTACGTTTTCAAGGATAGAATTTGAGTGGGAGGGTTAGTGAGAGAAGCTCTGCCGAGTTGCCGAGCAATTTCGAGCTCTGACGCTAAGCCTTGCTGAAATACCGAGATTCGAACCTCCGATGCCTATATTGAAGCCCTGTTTGGATCACCACCCGAGGATTGGCCCATTGAAGCACATTCCCAACTTGAGGATTCTCCGGCAATTTAGGTACCTCATTTGGATTCTTGGTCCTTCTAGCTCCATTTTTCTACCTCTTTGGAGTGATCGGGTTATTTTGATCATTTCATTCAAATTATGTTCTTACATTGCTCATAGTTGCTTTAGTTATGTTTGAATTCAAATTTTAGTTTATTTGTTTATTTGCTTACTTATATTAGTATTTGAACATCATTAAATAGTGCTAACATCAATTAGCAATACGACTAATAATGTCGTTATTGTTATAATTTCAGCACTTACATAAAAATAGTTGTAATTATCAATAATATATCTATTTAAATTCTAATATATTATTTTCTTTCTTTTTTTTTCTTTTTATGTTAATTTAATGTCCTAACACTTAAATTTCTTTTCTCTTCCTTTAGTTTGTTTAATTTATTTTATTAGCATCCTATTTCACTTTTCTTGTAACTTTAATTTAGGGTTCAATTTTATTTTCTTTTTAACATGATATTTCTTTTCTAACTCATATTTTTTTTCTTTCAATAGTAGTGTAATTTTCTTTCATAGCATTTGTTTTATTTTCCTTTCTTTTCTTTATCATTAGCTTTATTCTTCTCATAATGTAGCATTTTAAATTTTTTTAATTTTATTATTGGTTTTAATTTTCTTATAAAGTTTCATTTAGCATTTCTTTTCTCATAATATTTTCTTATAAAGTTTTTTTTTTCTTTTTAGGACTTTATTTTCTTTTAGTATTTATTTTGTCTTTCCTCGTTCTTTTCTTTTGCTTTTATTTCATTAAACTCCAAAAATTATAAAAAGGTTTTTAGTTTAATTTTCATTCCTTAAATATAATTTTTTTTTCTTTCGTTTTCGTTTCAAATATAAATAGTCAACTTTCCTTTTGTTAATATTTTATTTTTCTAACCTCTTTTCATTTTAGCATAAGCTTATTTTGTAACTTTCTTTTAAGATTCTTTTTATGCATATTTTATTCTGCATTTTCTATTTCTTTTACTAATTCATCATGTTAATGTAAATGCAAGTTTTAATTTCTTTACTTAAAAGCATGTTTTAGAATAATTTAGTTTATCTTTTGTGACAAACCATGTTTAGACAATTTTAAGCATCTTTTAGCAAATTTAGGCTCTTTTAATTTGAACCATACTAGTTTAGGTTATTTTGATGAAATTGTATGTGGGAGTGTTCCATGTATCATTTAGTTAGAAATTGTATGCCATAAGATTTAAGATTTTATTCTCTTATTTATTTTGATTTGAATTGCTATGTACATATGTTATATATTTTTCATATTTGATTTTGGATGTTCTCTCTTTGCCTCTATTTTCTTTATTTGCATACATTTGAGAAATTCTATTAAATAACTAATGATAATTAGTAGAGGCCAACCTTATGGTTGGGCGAACGGGGTGCCTAATACCTTCCCTGATTCGTACCTTAGCCCTCGAACCCTCTTTCTATGGTTAACGCTTTCAAGATCAGTAGCCATTTTTGTTTTTCTTAATTTTTCTCAAAAACTAAGTGGCGACTCCATGTTCAATAAAAATGGGTTTTTTAAATTTGATTTTCAAGGTGTTAAAATATTTTCTAAATATCATTAAAATCCTCTATTTTTGAACATTTTTCAAAACTCCAAAATCCCAACGCCACAGTATTTTCTGGCGACTCCGCTGCGGATTGGTTTATCAAAACAAATAAGAGGGCTACACTTGAAAGCATCATTAGTTCTTAATAAAAGTTCTCATTTCCATTTTCGCACGCATACGCATTGTTCTTCAAACCCCCCTGCCTGGTCGACCCAATGCCCCGATCGTTTATCCGTTTCGGGGATTGTTGGGAAGACGGGCAAGCCTTACTGAATGCACGCTTTCATAGGTGCAGTAGAAGAGTTCGGACGTACTGTTTGACCATGTCCTGCACCACTCCAGGCATGGGAGGTATATACCTGGCTCTATTCAGAAGGTACCCTATTCGGTTGACCAAAACCTGCCTTTTGCATATAGTGGACTTAGAACTCTCTTTTAGGTGGTATTGACCCTGTTAGGATTATGTGCTTTCTTTATTATATGTTTTTCTTGCGTATTGTTAGGATTATTTGTCCGGATTAGGTTAGTTCCTTCCCTAGGTTCAGCTCGAGTTTTTCTTTTATCCCTTGTTGATTAGGTTAGCTTTTCTTTCGAGTTTTTACCCGGGCCTTGTTCCTCACCATGTTCGGTTTTCACACCATGGTCTTTTTCTTGGTGTCATGCCCATGTTTCGTTTTAAGACCTCTAGGGTAGTTTCTCTCTCCTCTGGGTTCTTCGCGGGTTGTTGGTTTTCTTCGCCTTTGTTTAAGCTCGTTTCTTTCAAAACCCTTGACGTACCCATGAGAGTTAGTCATTTTTTCTTACCGTTATGCTGTCTGTTTTTCATTAGAATCCTAGCTTAAACCAACCTCTTGAAAGTTAGAATTGTTTCCTTACTGGAGTGATGTCCGCTTCTCCCTTTTATGTAAGCTTTCCTTCTAGAATCTAGTTGATTCCCCTCCTTAGCCATGATTCTGGTCTTCGGGTTACCTGTTATTATGCTGCCAGCATGAGCTCGACAGGGGCATTGTTTTAGTCTCTGTGCTTATCTACTCACGATTTGCTGTTTTGGGTATCCGAGATATTTTCTATCTATTGTCAGAATATTTACCCGGGAGGTGTCTGATACTGGTTGTTATGCTTTTGGAATCTAGGTTTTTCTGTGGATTTACAATTGAGCTGGGAAAAGTACAGTCAGCATATGTCTGGAAAAGATCATTGACAGGTAGGCTTTGTAGGGTACCCGAACAGACAATTGAGATGACAAAAAATGAGGTGAATCTGAAAGCCCTAATGTGGGCGATCACTGATATACAAAGAGTTATAGAGCAGCAAACCCATGCTCAAGTGCAATGTCAGGCTCATATCCGGGAATTCCAGGCCCGTATGCCTATTGTGAATGAACAGTATGATGACCCAAATGGTAACGGGGACGACTTTTGGAATGACAATCAAGTCCCCGATGGACTGCAAGTTGTTCCACCACCACACGGGTCCCTCGTCAGGTGATAATTGAGGAAGAAAACACTGCTCAGACCAGAGAATCTGCATTGGTTGAAAAGATTGATCGGATGGAGAAGATCCTTAGAAAGGCCAAAGGAATCGAAGAGTACATGCTAGATGTGGGAGGACTATGTTTGTTTCCAGATGCTAAGCTACCGAAAAAGTTCAAAATGTTGGATATGGAGAAGTTTGACGAAATCGGTGATCTCCGAATTCATCTCCGAATGTATGTTGGTATCCTGTCGCCAATGAAAATTGATGACCAGTTGAAGGCCTAGCTCTTTCACCGATCTCTTTCTAGGGTGGCCTAGAAATGGTTACTCTCCCTCGACGTAGCAAAGACTAGGACTTGAGAGGACATAGCTGCGGCATTTGTCAGTCAGTACAGCTATAATATCCAACTAGATGTCACCAACAGAGAGCTCAAAACAACTCGACAGGAGAGCAGGGAGTCTTTTGTTGATTTCTTGACTCGATGGAGGGGTAAGGCTGCCAAAATGACAAATCGAGCCTCTGAGAAAGAGCAAGTGAGGATAGTAGTGAAGAATCTGCAATCCTCATTAAAGCGTTATTTGATCACGCAGCCACTTTCCACATTCGAGCAGTTGTTTAATGCCGAGGTTCAGATAGAAGATGCAATTCAGTCTAGGAATATTAAAAAATTTGAACCTAACCAAAAACCTCGAAGAACATTCCCAACAAACAACCAAAACCAAACTGTCACCACTAACCTCGTGTCTCGCTCGAACGAGGTAAACTTGCTGAACCCAACCATCCAATAATACCCCTCAGTGGACAACAGTCAACAGAGGCCAAGGAGGGTGTTCACTCCCCACAACATTTCATTGTCCATCGCCCTGAGTTGGCTTGTCGAGAAAGGGCTTATCAAGCCATTGGACCCCATGCTTATACCCGATCCCCCACCACTGAGATTTAATGCTTCTCAATACTGTGCCTTTCACCAAGGTCACGGACACCTAACTTATAAGTGTTTAAGGCTTCGACATGAGATCCAGAACCTCATCGACAACAAGGTGATCCCGCCACCATCCGCTACTCCAAAACTGAACGTAACGACTAATCCCTTGCCGAATCATGCTAGGCAAGCTGGGGTAAATTACATGTCTCTGAGGGAATCAGAGGACCCAAGTCAGCACATTTGTTCAGCATACCTACCACGCCCTCAAGTTTTAGTAACTGAGGATCCGACAGCATGTTCATTTATCGTGGTTAAAGGTAGTCGAGACAGGATAGAGGAATGGAATGATGGTGCTTGGGAGTGGTATCAGACAACATTCTTGGCTATTCAACTGGAAGAAGAGGAGCGCATCGAATAAGACAATTGGCCTTTGGATTACCCAACCCGACCATATGGGTTTGGTCACGTGCTCGATGGCATTACCCTTTCCCAGCTTTTTGAGGAAGAGGTATATATGGATGAAATGCAATCCTATTGGCTAATAAGAGTTGTGCTAAAGTCTGACGGAGCAGAGTGGACCAATTTTTGGGCCAATCGGGAATAGCAAGTGGACTTTATCGAAGAGGATATATGAGAAGAAATTGATAATACATGGGCCATCGAAGACGACAAGGAGAGAAGAGAAAGAATGGCAATCACAGATTTAGGCAATTTATGGGCATTCGAAAGCCCTCTGCCTGTGAACGAGATGCGACAGACTAATGATACAATAACAAGATTATGGGATCCTAAGGAAGGAATAGAACATCTAACTAGAAGCGGGCGACATTTCAAGTTAGCCCAGCTGGAAAAGGGGCAACCAAGTGGAATAGCGAAGGAAAAAAAACAAGAAGAGGAAGACGATGTAGTACTGAAACAATTAAAGAAGACGCAAGCTAACATCAGAATTTGGGAGCTACTGATGGCCTCACACAAACACAGACAAGCTGTACTAAAGGTTTTGAATAAAGCCAGCGTTCCGATAGAGGCCACCCCAGAGCAACTGATTGGACTTATTCTGCCAGCGGTTGAACCAAAATTCATTTCTCTTTTCAATAAAGATCTGCCAGTAGAAGGAAGGAATCACAACAAACCACTGCACATTACTATTATGTGCCTGGACAAATAGGTCCCCGTGACTCTTATCGATAACGGGTCTGCATTAAATGTATGTCCGCTTAGAATAGAACTCTGTTTAGGACTAAAGACGGAGCAATTCATACCAAGCAATTAAGGGGTCCGGACTTATGGCAACACAAGGAGGAATGTACTGGGACTGGTGTCATTTGCAATATCAGTAGAGCCCTTGAAAACGTCGATCGAGTTCCATATACTAGATGTACTGGCGTCTTTTAACTTGTTGTTGAGAAGACCTTGGTTGCATGACCCAAATGTCTAGGCTATTCCATCAACTCTCCATCAGAAGCTAAAACTGAAAAGAAATGGGACAGTTTTGACTATTCACGGAGAAGACAGCATTCATCCCCCGAGAGGAGAAGAGGGAACAACTCTGTTGAAAGTTCAGCATAGTGAAGATGATGTGTTGCTCAGTGGTTTTCGGTTTGATGAAGCACAGGCTGTTAAGATGCTGATGAATGAAGAAGAATGGTATGTCAACCCGTGGGCTGTAACAATGATGAGAAAAATGTCCTTCTTCCCTGGCATAGGATTAGGATGGAAGCAGTAGGGAATCCCGGAATCCATTTAGGTATTGCCAACTTCCCACCGTTTTAGTCTTGGGTATAAACCAACGGAAGAAGATCTGGAAGGGCCTAGGAGGGGACAAAAGGCCAATTATTCTGCGACGCTCAATGGGTACTTCGTCAAGGAAGGGGAAGATTTCCGGTATTGTGGCTTTCCAGAGCTGTGGATCGATGAAGAAACCAATCAAAAGCTGCTAGGGTTGGAGACCTTTTTCAACCATCAATTGTCTGACATGAAAGATAAAGAGATAGTGGAAGGGAAAAAAGAAGGAAAGAAGGTCCGGGAGGAAGATTGGGCCAACAAGTTTGATGGTACTGACATGGGAATGCTGTTTAATGAGAAGATGGCCCAGTTGCAGGTGATTGATCAGGACTGCTTTATGATGGGTTTCAGCGCACCAGTAGACTGCACCAAGCTTATCGTCGATGCGGCCATAAAAGAAGTAAAGAATTAGACCATCGAGTCTTGTAATGTGCATGTCGTCTATCCCGAGTCCTAGTTTGAGTCGGAGTCTGTAACCGAGGGCACGTCTGTTAGTGGTTTTACCATCGAGTTTGTAATTCTCTCTGCTTTTAATGAAATGAACGAAATTTCCGGTTACTCTACTTTGTTCGATTTATTTCATACGCTTTCTGACCATTTTGAATTCAACGGGGATATCCCCGAAGAAATAAAACTTTTAATAAAAAGAGAAGAAAAAATGCGTACCCAACCTATAATTGAAGAAACTTTGCTAATAAATTTGGGTGATGAAAATAACCCGCAAAATGTTCAAATTGGTTCTTCTTTATCCTTAGTTGAACAAGAGCAATTAACAACTTTATTAAAAGAATTCAAGGATGTGTTTGCATGGTCTTACGAGGATATGTCTGAAATTGATCCCGACATTGTCCAACACCGTATCCCCTTATAGCCTGATGCCAAACCGGTCAAACAAAAATTAAGACGAATCCGGCCAGAATGGGCTCTGAAGATCGAAGAAGAAGTTGCCAAACAAATTAATGCTGGATTCCTGATGGTAGCCGAGTATCCAAAGTGGGTGGCTAACATTGTTCCAGTGCTTAAGAAGGACAATCGTATCCCAGTCTGCATGGATTTTCGAGATCTCAACAAGGCTAGCTCGAAGGATGATTTTCCACTGCTACACATTGACGTTTTGGTAGATAGTACAGCGAGGCATGCCTTGCTATCATTCATGGGCGATTTTTTTGGGTACAACCAGATTTTGATGGATCCCGAAGACTGAGAAAAGACGACATTCACCACGCCTTGGGGCACCTATTATTATCATGTGATGCCGTTTGGCATGAAAAATATAGGGGCAACCTATCAAAGAGCTGCCACTACCTTATTGCATAACATGATACATAAGGAGGTCGAAGTGTACGTGGATGATATGATAGTCAAATCCAAGAATCGGGATGGCCACGTTGTAGCATTGCAAAAATTCTTTGAGAGGATTCGAAAGTACAAGATGCGACTCAATCCACAAAAATGCGCCTTCGGGGTTACCGCCGGAAAGATGCTCGGATTTATGATCACTCAACGGGGTATCGAAGTGGATCCTTCGAAGATCAGGGCAATCTTGGAAATGCCTCTTCTAAGGATCGAACGAGAAGTCATGAGCTTTTTGAAAAAAATACAGTTTATCAGCCGATTCATTGCAAAACTGACAACAACCTGCAAGCCACCCTTTCGTCTATTGAAGAAAGGAGTTGAGTTTGAATGGGATCAAAAATGCCAAGACGCGTTTGATGTCATACGACTGTATATGTAAAATCCACTTGTTCTAGCTCCTCCTGAACCTAACAGGCCACTGATCCTCTATTTGTTAGTAACTGATTCAGCTATGGGATGTATGCTGGCACAAGAAGGTGAAACTGGAATCATAAAGGCCGTCTACTACTTAAGCAAGAAGATAACAGGGTCAGAAATACGGTACATGCCACTGGAGAAGACATGTTGGGCCTTGGTTTGGGCTTCTCGAAAACAGAGGCATTACATGCTATCTTTCACAGTGAATATCATTTCCCAGATGGACCCGTTGAAGTACCTATTCAAAAAGCCGACACTAACAGGAAGGTTGGCTCGATGGTTGCTGTTGTTATCTGAGTTTGATCTCCAATATGTCACCCGGAAGTTAGTCAAGGGTAGGGTAGTGGCAGAATTCCTGGTCGACCAACCAGTTGAAGGAGTGAAGACACATAATTTCAATTTCCTGATGAACAGCTGATGAAAGTCGGGGATGACAAGTGGACTCTATATTTCGATGGCTCATCCAACCAGTATGGCTATGGAATAGGAGTCCTCCTTGTCACTCCTGACGAATCACACGTCCACTTGTCATTAAAGCTCAATTTTGAAGTTACTAACAATCGGGCTAAATATGAAGCATGTTTAACAGGATTGGAGGCAGCCTTGGAATTAGGGGCAATAAAGCTGGAAGTCATTGGAGACTCGGCACTGGTAGTTTCACAAGCGAGAGAAAAATGGAAAGTCAGGGACCTAACCTTGATTCTTTACGACCAAAAGCCAGAGAAACTGTTACCGTGTTTCGAATCAGTGATCTTTACCAATGTGCCAAGATTGCATAATAAGTTTGCCGATGCACTGGCCACCTTAGCATCCATGATTGACATACCACCCAGAGTTCGGATGAGGCCTTTGATAATTGAGCAGAAGAGAAAGCCGGTATATAAGATGACGGCCGTTATTGAGGAAAGCACTGACGACCTTCCATGGTACTTTGACATTCAGAACTTCGTAGAGAAAGGAGAGTATCCCAAGTTTTCCAGCAAAAAGGACAAAAGGGCGATACGGAGACTATCTACACAGTTCGTCATTTGCGGCGGTAGACTATACAAACGAGAACATTCTGGGGTCAATAAGTTGTGTGTCAACGCCGAAGAAGGACAAGAGCTGATGAAAGAGATACACGCGGGAGTTTGTGGACCACATATGAGTGGGAACATGTTAGCAAAAAAGATCCTACGACAGGGATATTTTTGGATGACGATGGAGATGGACTGTATATAGTTCATGTGAAGGTGCCACAAGTATCAGATTCACGCAAACCTCATGCACGTTCCCCCGTCTCAGTTGTATAACCTCACGTCACCATGGCCGTTCTCGGTATGGGGCATCGATGTGATCGGCAGAGTAACACCGAAGGCATCTGATGGACATGAGTTCATTATAGTGGCCATTGACTACTTTACCAAGTGGGTAGAAGTAGCCTTCCACTCGGTATTGAAGGCCACCCATGTTGCTAAGTTCATCAAGCAAAACATCATATGTCGGTACGGAGTCCCACATGAGGTCATCTCAGACAACGGTTCACATTTCCAAGGGGAGGTCTTGGATCTTTTCGAGGAATACCAGATAGTAACCCATAGGTCCTCACCTTATCAGCTTCAGACCAATGGAGAAGTTGAGGCAGCAAACAAGAATATCAAGAAAATTCTGCAAAAGACGATCAACTCGCATAAGGATTGGCCGGAACATCTACCATTTGCGCTTTGGGGATACAGGACGTCAATCAGAACTTCAACAGGAGCTACGCCATACTCTTTAGTATACGGGATGGAAGCTGTGCTTCCCATCGAAGTGGAAATCCCTTCACTAAGAGTAGTAGCCGAGGCCAGTATTCCAGAAGCAGAATGGCAGAGGAACCGAATGGAAGAGTTGCTCTTGTTTGATGAAAGAAGACTGCAGGTACTGTTTCATGTACAAGGGTATCAAAGGAGGATAGCTCGAGCATTCAATAAAAAAGTCAAGACTCGGGATCTCAGAGAGGGAGATTTGGTTCTTAAGGAAATCAAAGTTCCTATCTTTGACCCTAGAGGCAAGTTCAAGCTGAACTGGTCTGGACCGTTTCTCATCAAGACCATCATAACCGGTGGCGCAATCATCATCATGGATTTGGATCCCAATGTGTTCTCCACCCCAGTTAACCTCGACTAGCTCAAAAAGTACTATCCCTGAGGTAAAAATAAAAATAAAATAATAAATAAGCTCACTGAGTTAAAAATTGAAAAGACAACTTAGGTAAAAGTTAGAGCAGCCCGTAAAGTTGAAAACCCAAAATGGCGATCTTGGCAAAAATTAGGGCATCATAAAAGGAGAGTGTCAATACTCGAGTAAAAATCAAACCCGAACTACGTTAGTAGGGCATCACAAAAGGCCTGATTCTACTTTTTGGGATAGTAGGAGCTTCTTTTAAGAAGTCCGGCCACATTTTTTTTAACCATCTTTAAAGACTAATGCAAATTAATTTCTGAATTTTGATAAAACAGTCATTTAATTGAACTAAGAAAGCTTCGGATAAATTTGAACCATCTTAAGTGGAAGTTTTCATTACCTTCAAATCAAAATTACAAAGATTTTGAAAGGAAGGGCACGTAAGTCCCAAACTCTACAAATAAAAAGAAGGCTGTGAAATTTTCAAAACAAAGCAGAAATCCTCAAACCCTCCTCCTCTTTGCCGCTTGTTTCCCCTCTTCTCTATCTTTCTTCTCCCGATCCTGCATCAACCACGTCTTGTACTCAGCAGAAAGCTCGAAACACTGCAACTCTTGCATCTCCATAGGTGAACGAGAAGGCCAGGCATCCTGATACTGTGCTAGAAATGGAGCCCGCAGTGCAGAAGAAAACAAACGGCCCCGAATACTGGGAAAAATAATCTGATTTCGCCCAAACTGTAGCAATATCCTATGAGGGTAATAGAAGGTAGTTTGATGAAGACCAACTAGTAAGACGCCAGGGTGATCCATAGTAGTCAGAGTCATGGCAGGGATCCGCCACTAGGGATACTGCCAGGTGATATCGGGGCTAGTCAGGGATGAGAGGTACTGTCGCCAGGCTGCCTCACTGTTGCATATTTGATAACAGGGGCGATAAAAGAAAGCTGTAGTACTGTGCCTATCGGTAGGTGATTTCTGTACAAGATTTGTAGCAAAAGTTAAAACAGTAAGGGAAAAGTTTTGTAGTGTGACGAAGAGTTTGGTGAAGAGTAAAAATATTGAGCTTACCTGAAGAAGTAAAGGGCTGCCAGCAAAGGTGGTGGTCTCACCACGATGAATAGCGTCCAAGCCCAGCAGTGTCTCGGCTAAAACAAGTGGCACGAAGTCTCTCTCCATCCACATTTGACCGGTAATGTCAACCAGGGTTCAACTAACTTGCCCGTCAGAAGGGACAAGTAGATACTGGGCCATAAGGCAGAAGCAAAGTGCATAGCGTTGCCGTAGCTGAAAACCAAGGTCACTAAGGTCACCAGTAGGACGAAATCTATCAATGATCCAGGGTATGTCAAGACAGTCATCCTGTGTCAGGAGAGAGGCCTCCATCCTAGATAGACCACAAAGCTGTATCACCTGCTGACGGGTAGAAAGAAAGAAGGCAGGGACTACAATAGAACTCCACGGGGCCAAGTCCAAAATGGCAGCAAATTTCTCTACGGTGGGGCAGAGTTCTTCAAGGTTGAACCGAAGGACATGAGATTGCGGACCCCACAGTTGGGCAGCTACCCTTAGTAAAGGCCTATTAATCTTCACGGTCCTCAGTGAGAAAAGAGCATCAAGGCCAAATGGGGCGAAGTTCAAACGCTCAATGTGGAAAAATGCTTCAATCCATAAAGAAAGAGGAGAAGCCATCTGAGTCAGAGTGACAGTAAATGGGGCCTCTAGGACTGTATTTATAAGGCTGAAAAGGGCAGAAAATCAAAATTTCGGCCAAAAGTACATTCAATGTGGCGACCGCCACCTTGGAGTAGGCGACCGCCAACTCTAAAAAGCACAGTACAGTGACATCAGCCCTTTGACCAGGCAACCACCAGGTTTAAAATAGCAACCTCCATGTCAGTCTCCTTGTAAGTGGCGACCGCCATGTTGTATTATGGCGACCGCCATGTTTGAACATGGCGGGTATGTGTTTGCTGTCTATGTGAATTGTGGCAGTTGAACTATGCATCCTTGGCAGTTTGAGCAGTAAGTTAAAGAGAATTATACAAGCAAAAAAATATAAGGCAATAAATGGCATGAAGGCCCAAAATATACCAGAAAGTGACAAAAATGTGTAAAAACTGGGGCACCCAGGCCCAATAAACAGTGAACTAGGGCACACAGGCCCAAAAAGCAGGTAAATGTATAAAAATGTGTCAAACTAGGGCACGCAGGCCCATCAAAATAAATGTAGCAGAAGAAAGATAAAACTAGGTGTGCCTTGAGCGAACTCAACGAGAGGAAGGGCCGGCCTCCTCCGAGCTACCATCCTCGAAGAGTTTGTCAAAGTCATCGCCATCATCACTGCCAGAGGAAGAGACAACTTTGGACCGGCTTTGAGTAGATGAGACTGACCCTCTGGAACGAGCCTGAGAAGATGCCCGGGAACCACGACCTCGAACCGAGGCTGGGGCTAGAGCAGGAGGCCTAACCAGAACTGGTGGCGGCACTATACCGGTAGCTGGAACTGGAGGCTGTCAAGAGAAAAGAAAGATTCAGAACAGAATAAAGATAGGAAAATGCAGAAAAATTGAAAAGAGCACGCAAGCTACTCACAACGGCTACTAGCGTGAAAGCAATGCTGGCTGCTCACATCGAGGCATCCATCTGTCGGACCAGTACCCTTAAGCCGGTGACCATCAGCATCGTACGGTCTAACCAAGCTTGATCAACCTGCAAAAAGGAACAGTTCAGGTAAACAAGACAGATAAAAAGGACAAGTGACTGAAGAAAAGGTAGGAGACTAACCTGGCCAATGTCAATCCTAAACTCCAGCGCTGGCGGAACAGAGACTGGTAGAGAAAAAGGGAAGCTGTACGCCACGGTCTGGACATCCCATGGAATCTCTGGGCTCGTCATCCCGCCAGCAGCATCACCAGCAGGAGCAGGAACAGCTCCCACTCCAACATCAGCAGCTGCACCAACACCAGCTCCCTCATCCTCTGGCATCCGTCTCCTCCTACCGCCAGCTGGGCCTGGTCCTAATGGACCCAGTAGATGGGCCCGGGCCTAGGCCGTGTAATCTCCCTCCACCACTAGCAGCTCAGCAACTGAGGTCCTCACCAGCTCGAGGAGAAGATCAATCCAGTTCAGATGATTAGTCTGGCGCAGGCAGGCTAGAGGAACCACTGGAATTCGAAAGTGACCCAGGCCGAGCGACTGGCGAACCACTCGCTCTCCTAGATAGTACTCCTGTCCAAATGGGCCCTCTAGCAAGATACGTCTCGCGACAATGTCATGGCTGCGCATCAGGTCTGCACCGACCCGATCCTCTACCCCCTGCTAGACATCCCAGTGAACCTGCAGAATACAGTGAACAGCGTAGTATATAGTAATCGATAAATGCAATGATCAGTGAACAGTATACAGTGAACGGTGCATAGAACAGTGCAGTGAACAGTGCAGTAAGCAGTATAATGCAGGAAGCAGTGTACAGAATAGTAAGCAGTAAATAGAGATACCTGGTCAGGGGTCAGCCGGCCCAGTGATACTCAGAACCGGTCGATATCCTTCCCCCCAGCCTTTTTCCCCTTTAGGCCTCGGGACCACCGGGCTACACGGGGAATGACTGAAGGGTCCACTGAGGAGTTCGCCGGGATATGAAGCCTGAGGAACTCGTAAGTCCACAACTGCAAAGAGGAAGATGTCAGTAGGAAAATGATAACATATAACAAAAATGAATGAAAAATTACAGAAACTAAGGCTATACCTCCCAGACCCTCCAATATCTCCCGATGCTAACCTCCTGGGGGAATCGAGTCAGAGCCCGCATGAAGCTGTAGAGAGTACCAAGAGCTGCTCCTCTCCAATCAAATGAAGCGACCCAATCCAGATGAGCCAGGGCACCCAAGTAATGCAGATGAATTGTATTTTTCTTGTTCGAAAACAAGGAGGTACCGAACATATACATCAAGAAGTCTCGGACGACCCACTCATAATGGCGTGGCTCGGTGCACTGAAAAGGTGGCCTCGAAAGTGGTGAAATAGAAGGTGTTGGTGGTATCCCACCACCGCTCCGCTAGGACAGCCAACATACCCGGTCGTTACTCGTTCTACCCAACAGGGATATGAACCGAGTAAAACTGGAGGCATCAATATAAGCCCAGCTAGGAGAAGGGAGGGCATCATACCACTCCAATACATCTCCAGGGACAGAACCTCTGAAGCCACGGACATAGTGACCAGCCTGAAAAGAACAAGACAAACAAGAAAAATATAAAGAACAGATCAAGCAAGCAAAGTATAGAAAAATGTCTAAGAGTTAACCCTAGGTTCGTGTGTAAGTGACGATCATTCGGTTCTTTCTAAGCCCTGATAAATCAGGTAAATCTTCATACCCTAGGTTCGTGTGTAAGTGGCAACCCTTCAGTTCTTCCTAAGCCCTGATAAATCAGGCAAATCTTCCTACCCTAGGATCGTGTGTAAGTGGCGACCCTTCGGTTCTTTCTAAACTCTAATAAATCAGGCGAATCTTCTTACCCTAGGTTTGCATGTAAGTGGCGACCCTTTGGTTCTTCTTAAGCTTTGATAAATTAGGTGAATCTTCATACCCTAGGATTGTGTATAAGTGGCAACCCTTCGGTTCTTTCTAAGCCTTGATAAATCAGGCGAATCTTCCTACCTTTGGTTCGTGTGTAAGTGACGACCCTTTGGTTCTTCCTAAGCCCTGATAAATCAGGCCAATCTTCCTACCCTAGGTTCGTGTGTAAGTGACGACTCTTCAATTCTTTTCAAGCCCTGATAAATCAGGTGAATCTTCCTACCATAGGACCGTGTGTAAGTGGCGGCCATTCGGTTCTTCCTAAGCCCTGATAAATCAGGTGAATCTTTCTAACCCTAGGCTCGTGTGTAAGTGGTGACCCTTCGGTTCTTCCTAAACCCTGATAAATCAGGCGAATCTTCCTATCCTAGGATCGTGTGTAAGTGGCAACCCTTCGGTTCTTTCTAAACCCTAATAAATCAAGTGAATCTTCCTAACCCTAGGTTCCTGTATAAGTGACAACCCTTTGGTTCTTCCTAAACCCTAAGCCTTGATAAATCAGGCAAATCCTCCTAACCCTAGGTTCGTGTGTAAGTGACAACCATTTGGTTCTTCCTAAACCCTAAGCCCTGATAAATCAGGCAAATTCTCCTAACTCTAGGTTCGTGTGTAAGTGGCAATCCTTCGGTTCTTCCTAAGCTCTGATAAATCAAGCGAATCCTCCTAACCCTAGGTTCGTGTGTAAGTGACGACCCTTTGGTTATTTTTAAGCCCTGATAAATCAGGCTAATCTCCCTGACCCTAGGCTCATGTGTAAGTGACGACCCTTCGGTCCTTTCAAGCTCGAGAAAACTAGGCACCCCAACCCAAGGTTCGTGTGTAAGTGACAATCTTTTGATTTTTGCATGTTCTAGTAAAAGATTAGAAATTCCAAGCCTTGGTGTGCCGGAAAAATCTTTATCTTTGTGTGTTAATAATTCTAAAAAAAAAAGCACTTCCCTTTGATATTTGTGTTTTGTCCCTTTTATCTTAACCCTTTAGGATTAATTTTTTAGGAATTTGCCCCAATCTTTTAAAAATCTTCCTAAAATTTTTAAGATTTTCTAAAAATTTTCTCCAAATTTCCTGGACTATCCTAAAATTTTCCTAAGATTTTCTAGAAGATTCCTAGGATTTTTCAAAATTTTTCAAATTTTTTAGGATTTTCAAAAAATTTTCTCCTAAGATTTTTCAAAAATTTTCCCAAATTTTCTTAAAAATTTTCCTAAGATTTTTTAAAGTCTTTCTTCAATTTTCCAAAATATTCCTAAAATTTTTTTTTCTAGGATTTTCTAAAATTTTCTTCCCTAAATTTTTCTATGACTTTTGGAAAATTTCTTAAAATTCTTTGTCCTTTTAGAAAATTTTGACAAAATTACTTTTTGATAAAAATTATCCCTTTTAGTTGTTATCTCCCAAAAACAAAAACAAAAATTCTCCTCTTGATTCTTATACTTTTTACTAAAACAATTGTCTTCTTTTATTATTTGTTCAAAAATTTTAAGTGTCCCTACTATTTTAATCTCCATTTGCAAAGGTATTTAAATAAATCCTAATCAACAATTACATCATTCATCATCCGTACCATCATCATCATTCATCATCATAATCAAATCACATCATCATATGGGGGACCCAAGGCATGCGTCTACGTTTGAGATAAAATATGCTTTGGTATTAAAATAGTAAGTTTGGGAAACTTGCTGATGGGTGCGGCGAGACATATGATGACCAAGAAAAAGATGGAATCGAAGAACGAAGTGAGTGGCAGGAGCCAGCGGACCCCAATGATGCTAGCTGAAGAATTGAGTTTTTACCTTTTGCGCTTTTTGGTTCAGTTTTCATGGGCGTATTGTAATTTTTGTTAAATTTTTCGGTAAAATTGTAATCGTTATGTACTTATGAACAGTTCAGAACTCTAAATAATGTAATATTTATGATATGTAAATATGAATGAATAGCTCGAATATTCTCCTATCTA
Organism: Heliamphora pulchella; assembly: GCA_032270985.1. Classification (NCBI taxonomy): domain Eukaryota; kingdom Viridiplantae; phylum Streptophyta; class Magnoliopsida; order Ericales; family Sarraceniaceae; genus Heliamphora; species Heliamphora pulchella. The sequence continues at coordinate 2,395 of JAULJZ010189258.1, read as the reverse complement.
TATTTATGTATGTCCCGACGTGTCCGGAGGACGGGGCATCATAGTTGGTATCAGAGCCGTCTCTCCTCACCTCTGAGTGTGGGTTCCTGCCATCTTGCGTGACATGTGGGCGGGCTACTGAGTGGGCGAGTTGATAAGGACTGGCAGGCTACCGGAGCTGGCAGGCTACTGCATGGGGACGTGCAGCCTTAAGGGGTGGATTGTGATATCCTGGTATCCCACATCGGAAAGAGAAAGGGCGTTCCTGGGCTATAAAAGAAAAATCTTGGACCTTTACATCCAACGAGGCCTTTTCCCTGGTGGTAGAGACCCTAGCAGAACTCCGCAGTTAAGCGTGCTAGGACGGGAGCAATGCAAGGATGTGTGACCCCTTGGGAAGAACAAAATTATGAGGGTTGCCATGTGAAGGGTTGGGGTGTTACAGATAATGCCCCCACATCGTTTTCGTTGAGCAAGATATCGTCTATATAAAGTACTAGGAAGATCACCACGCTTCCGTTACGCTTCTTGTACACACATGATTCATCTGGACTTTGATCGAAATCATAAGATTTTATAGCTTGATCAAACCGAGTGTTCCAAGACCTCGATGCCTACTTAAGTCCATAAATGGATCTCTTAAGCTCACACAACATGCGTTCCTGGCCCTTTGCAATGAATCCGTCTGGTTGTATTATATAGATACACTTGTCAAGACTTTCGTTAAGAAAAGCTGTTTTGATGTCTATTTTCTAAATTTCGTAATCAAAATGTATGGCAATAGATAAGAGAATCCGAATAGATTCAAGTATGGCTACCGACAAAAAGGTTTCCTCATAGTCGATTCCTTCTTTCTGAGTGAACCCTTTAGCAACAAGCCTAGCTTTGAAGGTTTTAACTTTTTCGTCTGCTCCTCTCTTCTTCTTGTAGATCCACTTGCATCCACTGGATTTTATCCCTTTGGGTGGTTCTACAAGTTTTTAGACCTGATTGGAATACATAGATTCTATCTCTGAATTCATACCGCTTTGCCAAAGATCTGCATCTTTGTCTTTTAGTGCTTCATTGTAGTTACAGGACACGGTATCTAGTTCTGTCGGGATCTTGTCAAACGACTCTCCCAAGAACATATATCGATCAGGTTAATGAACAACCCTCTCACTACAACGAGGCACTACCTGTGTTTGTGTACTAGTAGTAACAGGTTATGTAGAATCTGAACCCTGTACATCAGCACCCTGTTCTTGATTTGCACCTGTCTCGATAATTCTCCCACTACGATGAGGTAATGGAATATTAGTGACTTGTGGTTCCTCTTCCGTTCTACTGGTATTTTCTCTCAGTTTTTCTAAAACAATTTTGCTATTGGGCCTGTGGTCCATAATATAATCCTCTTTCAACAATCGGGCATTAGTGTTAACAATGACCTTCTGATCCTTAGAGTTATAACATAGACCACCCTTCGTTCCCTTGGGATACCCCACAAAGAAACAAACTTTCGTCCCCGGTTCTAATTTACCCGCATTCCCTTTCAGCACATGTGCTCAGCACATGTGCTGGACACCCCCAAATCCGAATGTGTTTTAGATTAGGCTTACGCTCGATTCACAATTCTATGGGAGTAGATGGTACTGACTTAGAAGGTACCAAGTTTAGAATGTAAACTGCTGTCTCTAAAGCGAGTCCCCAAAACGAATCTGGTAAACCTAAATAACTCATTATTGACCTTATCATCTCCATAAGAGTCCTATTCTTTCTTTCTGCTACACCATTCTGCTGTAGAGTGCCAGGTGCAGTCAACTGGGATGTAATCCCATTTGATGACAAGTTGTCCTTAAACTCTTTAAAGAGGTATTTTCCACCATGGTCGGATCGTAGTGATTTGATACTTTTACCCAGACACTTCTCCGCCTCCGCCTTGAATTCTTTGAATTTTTCAAAGCATTCAGACTTACGGTGTATCAGGTAAATGTATCCATACATTGCGTAGTCATCAATGAAACTGATAAAGTACTCAATGCCACCTCTAGCCCAGATTGTTGTAGGACCGCATATATCGGAATGAATCAGCTCAAACGGTTTTTTAGCTCTATAGCCTTTGGCCGAAATGGGCCTCTTAGTCATTTTACCCTCTAAGCAAGATTCACAGACTAGAAGTGCCTCCACTTCCAATGAACTCAAAGGTCCATCTACTACCAGTCTGTTTATCATTTTTAGATTAATATGACCAAAGCGTAAGTGCCAAAGAAATATTTGGTTCAACAAAGAAGGAAACTTTCTCTTATATGGTAATATAGATGTATCATTTGTTTTAGTTAGTTATAGTGTATGAGAGATTAGAGTAATAATATAAAGATTATCCACCAATGTACCAGAATAGATAACCCATTTATTATCCTTAATAACCACAGAGTTA
>JAULJZ010189250.1:0-21214 GCA_032270985.1 Heliamphora pulchella | reverse complement strand
CTATGGGGATAATAGAAAGTAGTCTGACGCAGGCCAACGAGCAAAACACCAGGGTGATCTATGGTGGCCAAAGTCATAGCAGAGATCCGCCACCAGGGGCACTGCCAAGTAATATCGGGACCAATCAGAGAAGAAAGGAACTGCCGCCAGGTTGCTTTGGTGTCACATATCTGATAATAGGGGCGATAGAGAAAAGCTGCAGCACTGTGTCTATCAGTAGGTGGCTTCTGTACAAGATTCACTTTTTTCATTAGCCAGATCTGTAGTAAAAGTTAGATTAGTAAGGGAAAGGCCTGGCAAAAAACTTTGATAAAGAGAGAGGTCTTGGGCTCACCTGAAGAAGCAGAGAGGACTGCCAGCAAAAGTAGTGGTTTCACCGCGATGAACAGCATCTAGGGCCAGCAGTGTCTCAGCTAAGATAAGTGGCACAAAATCCTTCCCCATCCAAATCTGACTAGCAATGTCAACCAAGGCACAGCTAACTCGCCCATCAGAAGGAATGAGAAGATACTAAGCAAGAAGATAGAAGCAAAGAGCATAACGACGTCATAGCTAAAAGACAAGGTCGCTAAGGTCACCAGTAGGACGGAATCTGTCAATGATCCAGGGAATGTCAAGACAGTCACCCGATGTCAAAAAAGAAGCCTTCATCTTAGACAGACCACAGAGTTGCATCACCCATTGCCGAGAAGAAAAGGAGAAAGTGGGAACAATGACAGGACTCCGCAAAGCCAAGTCCAGGATAGCAGCAAACTCTTCCACAGTGGGGCATAACTCTTCAAGACCAAATCGAAAGACACGGGACTGAGGATCCCATAGCCGGGCAACAGCTTCCAACAAAGAACCATCAGTCTTCACAGTCATGAGAGGAAATAAGGACTAGATACTGAAAGGGGTAAAGTTCAAATGCTCGACATGGGAAAATGCCTTGACCCATGCAGAAGGTGAAGAAGCCATTTGAGTCGGAGTAACAAAAAATGGGGTCTCCAGTGCTGTATTTATAAGGCAAAAAAGAGCGAAAAATCAAAATTTTGACAAAAGACATGTTCAAAGTGGCGACCGCCATCTTGGAACTGGCAACCACCAACTCTAAAAAGCATAGTACAGTGACATCATTCCTTTGATCAGGCGACTACCATGTTAAAACGGGCAACTGCCAAGTGAACATTTGTGGAAAATGGCGACTGCCATGTTGTATTACGGCGATCGCCATATTTGAACATGGCGAGTGTGTGTCAGTTTGCATTTTGTGTGATCTGTATAAATTATGGCATTCAAATTATGCATCCAAGGCAGTTTGAACAGCAAATAAAGGAAAACCATGCAACAGATGAACAGATGAAATAATATATGGCACTAAGGCCCAAAATGCATCTCGAATATGTCAGAGTAAGAATCGGGGCACCTAGGCCCAATAAACAATAAACTGGGGCATACAGGCCCATGGAACAGATAAATGTATATAAATGTATCAAACTAGGGCACGCAGACCAATCAAAATAAATGTATCAGAAAATAAGTAAAACTGGGAGGAGGGAAGCTCTCTCCCTCTCTCATATGTACCTCGAGGGGACTCGACGGGAAGTGTCTGCCTCCTCCGAGCTGTCATCCTCGAAGAGCCTGTCGAAGTCATCACCGTCGTCACTGCTAGAGGAAGAGATAACTCTGGATCGGCTCCGAGCAGATGAGACTGACCCTCTAGAACGAGCTCAGGAGGATGCGTAGGGAACCACGGCCTCTAACCGAAGCTGGGACTAGAGCAGGAGGCCCAACTGGAGCCTGTGGCGACACTATGCCGGTAGCCGGAGCTGAAGGCTTTCAAGAGAGAAGTAAGACTCAGAGCGGAATAAAGATAGAAATATGCAAAAAAACTAAAAAGAACACGCAAGCTACTCACAACGGCTACTGGTGTGAAGGCAATGTCGGCTGCCCGCATTGAGGCATACATCTACCAGACTAGTACCCTCAAGCCAGTGACCATCAGCATCGTACGGTCTAACCAAGCCTGATCAACCTGCAAAAGAGAACGGTTCAAGAAAACTAGACAAATAAAAAGAACAGGTAACTGAAGGAAGGGTAGCAGACTAACCTAGCCGATGTCATCCCTATACTCTGGCACTGGCGGAACAGGGACAGGTAGAGAGAAAGGGAAGCCGTATGCAACGGTCTGGATAACCCATGGGATCTCTGACCCCCTCATCCCAGCAGCAGCAGCAGCTCCAGCTCCCGCAACAGCATCAGCGCCAGCCTCAGCAGGCTCCGGCATGTGTCTCTGCCTCCTGCCACCCGAGGTAATCGGGCCGGGTCCTAATGGACCAAGTAGATGGGCCCGGGCCCAGGCGGTGTAATCTCCCTCCACCAGCAGCAGCTTAGTAGTGGGAGTCCCTACCAGCTCGAGGAGATGATCGACCCAGCTCAGATGCTCAGTCCAGCGCATACAGGCTGGAGGAACCACTGGAATCCAGAAGTGATCCAAGCCGAGCGACTGGAAAACCACTCGGTCTCTTAGATAGTACTCCTGTCCAAATGGACCCTCCAGCAGTATCCGCCTGGAAGTAATATCCCAACTGCGCGTTAAGTCAGCGCTGGCCCGATCCTCCACACCCCTTCAGACATCCCAATGGACCTGCAACAGTTCAAGGTACAGTACAATGCGAAGAACAATAAGCCATGCAGTATGATGAACAGTGTACAGTAATCAGTGTGCAGGGCAGAAAATAGAACAGAAACAGTACAGTGCGGTGCAGTACAGTACAATGAGCAGTATAAGAAGGCAGTGTACAAAATAGTAAGCAGTAAATAAAGATACCTATTTGGGAGTCAGCTGGTCCAACGAGACCCGAAATCAGTCTATGTCCTTCCCCGTGGCCTTCTTCCCCTTCAGCCCACGGGACCACCGGGCTGCACGAGGAATGACCAGAGGGTCTGTTGAGGAGTTCACCGAGACGTGAAGCCTGAGAAACTCATAGGTCCACAACTGCAAAGAAGATGTCAACAAGCAGGTAATAACGGATAACATAAATGAATGGAGAAAACTACAAAAACTAAGCCATACCTCCCAGACCCTCCAGTATCCCCAGATACTGTGCTCTTGGGGGAATCAGGTCAAGGTCCGCGTAAAGCTGTACAGAGAAGCCAGAGCAGCACCTCCCCAGTCGTACGAAGCAACCAGGTCCAGACGAGCAAGGGCACCCAGGTAGTGCAAATGTACGGTATTCTCCTTGTTCAAAAACAAGGAGGTACCGAACATATACATGAGAAAACCCCGGGCGACCCACTTGAAGTGGCGGGGTTCGGGGCACTAAAAATGTCTGAACCGTTCGAAGAACCAGGTGTACCGGACTCTGTCACGATCTATCTCGACGGGAACAGCTCAAAGGAATTATGTCAGCGCATCAGTGGAACTAGCAATAGTTGGGTCGAACGGAATAGGAGCTCCTCCAACCTGGATCTCGGTGATCAGGGCGAAGTCTAAAGGCGTCAAGGTGGCCTCGAAGGTAGTAAAGTGGAAGGTATTGGTGGTATCCCACCACCGCTTTGCCAGGGCCGTCAGCCAGTCCCGATCATTGCTCATTTTACCCAACAGGGATATGAATCGAGCAAAGCCAGAGGCATCAATAATGGCTTGGCTAGGAGCAAAGAGGGCATCATACAACTCTAATACCTCTCTGGAGGCAAAACCTCAGAAACCTCGGACATAGTGACCAACTTGAAAAGGAAAAAACAGGCAGAGAATATATAAAGAACAGATCGAGCAAACAAAGTGCAGAGAAATATCTGAAAGCAAAATCCTAGGTTCATGTGTAAGTGACGACCCTTCGGTTCATCCAAGCCCTAGTAAACTAAGCAAATCTCTCATACCCTAGGTCCATATTTAAGTGACGATCCTTTGATTTTTGCACGTCCTAGTAAAAAACTAGGAACCCTAAGCTCCGGTACGCAGAGAAAATCTCCTTAAACGAAAAAAAATAAAAAAATTTCCTCAGATAATTGTGTTTTGTCCCTTTCACCCTGATTTTCTAAATTTTCTTAACATTTTTTCCCTAATTTTCTAGGATTTTCTAAGAAATTTTTTAGAATTTTTCAAAATTTTCCTTAATTTTCTAAGATTTTTTAATTTTTTTTAAAAACTGTTCCTTAATTATCTAAGATTTTCTAAAAATTTCTAAGATTTTCTAAAATTTTCTAGGATTTGACTAGAATATTTCAAAATTTTTCTTAATTTTCATTTTCTAAAATTTTTTAGGATTTTTTTAGAATTTTTTTCGATATTTTTCTTAATTTTCTAAAAATTTCTAAGATTTTTTAAAATTTTCTAGGATTTTTTCAAATTTTTCTTAATTTTTTAAAATTTTCTAAAAGTTTATAATAATTTCTAAACATTTCTAAAAATTTTCCTTAAATGTCAAGAATTTTGCTTGATTTTCTAAAAAAAAAACTGCCCCAGTTCTCTAAAACTTTTGAATCAATTTTCTTTGATTTTTAAAAAATTTTTGAACAAATTTTCAAAATTTTCAAAAAAAAATTTAGATCATTTTTCCTAAATTTTCTAGGATTTTTGAAAAATTTCATTGATTTTCTCTTTAAAATGCCCCACTAATATCTAAAGTTTGTGAAATTTTGCCTTAACTTCTAAAAAAAAAATTCGAAAAAATTGCCTCCAATTTTCTAAGATTTTTGACAAAAGTTATTTTTCTAGTTTTCATGCCCAAAAACAAAAAAAAAAATTCCTCCCTAGTTTTGTGCTTTTCCTTAAAATAAAAATAAAAAAATTCAAATATTTTATTCTGTGTTAATCGCCCTTTCTTTTCATTGGTTGTTCAAAATCTTAAATGTCTCTACTGTCTTAATCACCATTACATAGGTACCTAAAGCTAAGTTCAAATCACAATCATCATCCACATCATCAAAATCATTCATCAAACACATCAAAATAAATCATAATTCATAATCAAATCACATCATCATCACATAGGGAGAATCCAAGGCATGCATCTACGTTTGATATATCATGCTTTGATATTAAAACGATAAGGACAGAATACTTACCGATGGGCGCTGGCGAGATATATGGTGGTCGGGCACCTGTAGAAGAACATTGGCAGCAACAGCGTTGGCTGGAGGCTCGTAGCGTCTCATTCCACGTGGAACCATACGATGGGCCAATGGAGCATATGTATGTGGGTCGAAGGGCGCCGGATGACCCTCTCCAGCATCAGGATCTAAGAAATCGGCCACGGCGGCCTAAGCAGCAACATCCGCGCAGCCTGTGCCTCAGCAGCTGCTCGTGCCTCCTCCTCAACAGCCTGACGGGAGGCGCGCTCTGTCTCAAGAACAAGGGCATACATCGCAGCAGTGGACTGCATAGTAGTGACCCCACTAGCTGGAAGACTGGTAGGCGTACCCCTGAGAGTCCCCATGGAAGAGCTCCCAGCGGTAGATGGGCCCTGTTGCGCCCCCAAGTCATCATCCCCATGGCCTTGGCTCGCCATAAAAAAGAATGGGATCACAAAGAGTAGAGTAAACATCGGGTGAAGGCTAGAAAGTAAGGATGAACGAGAAGCGAAGGAAAAAAACTAAATCACAGAGGGGCGAGAGAGAGTCTGAGAGAGCGAGAGAGCTAGAGAGAGAGTGGGAAGTGAACAAATGAATCAAATCTGCGCGCCAAGGGGGTCTTATGCGCGCCTGGAGTTGGCGGTCACTACTTCCAACGTGAGCGACCGCCATGTTAGTGAAGGGACACATGGCAATCGCTATGTTGGAAGGGTTTTTATCCGGCGGCCGCCATGTCAGAGGGGTTTGGGCTTGGCGACCGCCAGGTTGCCAAAAGTCACGTCAGGTCAGCTTGCCATTATGACGTTTTGGGATTTGAGAGGAGCTGTTTGGGACTTTCAATATATGTGTTTGTTTATCTTATCATGCATTTCATTAATGTAGGTTATTTTCTCTTTGCTTTATTAGTAAAATTAATTTTCAGAAAACATAAAATCTTTAATTATTTTTCATTAAAATTTTAATTTAGTGTGTGTGTTTCTAAAAATGACCTTTGAAACTTTTCAAAAAAAAAATAATTTTATAATTCTCGAGTATTTTTTAAAAATACTTCGAGAAAATTTTTGCATATTTAGAAATAATTCTAAAAATAATTTGGTGTGTTTTGGACCCTTATCTTTTTGGATGTTTTCTCCGTCCGATAAACCTAGTTTTAAGCCATAACTTGGCTTTTAAGTCGTGTCCCGAAATTTTAGGTCTTAAACACAACCTATTAAGTTGCAGTTTTTATTCCCGATAGATTTAATTTTAAGTCGTAACTTGATTTTTAATTATTCTCTATCCCGCACCTCGCCTCGAATTTTTAGGTCTTAACTCAACCTATTAGTTTGATGTTTTTCTCATCGGTCCTTCTCATGACCCTAAACTGACTCGTCGATTCTTCTCATGACCCTAAACTGACTCGTCGATCCTCCTCATGACCCTAAATTGACTCGTCATGACTTGCATTGCATTACACTATACTTGTCATGCATCTTACCTTACATCTTTGCATCTTGCCCCATGAACTACGTTATGGTCTGATCCCTAGCAAAGGGATACGTAGGCAGCTCGATGAAAATTCGAGTACGACCAACATCATATGCATGCTTGTATGTTTGTGGCCTAAGATTGACGGCTCGGTCAAATGGATGTTGTCTCTGGAATCTTTCATATAACTTGCTTCACTCATTGCTATGCAAGTTATATCAAAGAGGGGTAATTGTAGACACCCCAATTTGACCTCGCCTAATCTTAGGTGAATCTGATGATGAAAACAGGTAGAATAGTGCTTCAGTTTGATCCTCAAGAAGTGATCCAAACTCGGTATTTGAACCCAAAACCTTTAAACCAATGAAATTTTATCGAACCATCGAAACTTGCTGCCCAAGTAATACGACCGCCATGTTCATTGTGGCGACCGCCAATAGAACCTCTTGGAAACCCAAGCCAAATATGGAGACCGCCACCTTTTATTATGGAGACCGCCAGTTTGCATCATGGCGGCCGCCATAGAACTTTGTGGAACCTTTCAAAAACATGGCGACCACCAACTTCAAATGGCCTGATGTGTCCCAAAAACATGGCAACATCTGTCACGCCCCAGAACCCAGGGTCACGTGAAAATCCACCAAATGCCAGTTTTACGAAAAATAGGTTTTCACACATTCAAATTCACCTGTTGAAATCACAAGAAAACCCAATATGCATCTCTCATAAGCAATAAACATCATGTATAACACGCATAAGTATATCGCCTTATGGCGTACAAAACTGCCTTCAGGGACAGGCATACCAAAAAGAAAAACTACTACAGCCTTCCATCACCCGTCAGCATGGGCATCACTAGATCTACTCAAGATCATCATCCAAAGCATCACCTGAAAATAGTTTTACAGAAAAATCCCACCCGTGAGCCGAAACCCAATAGAAACAGACTATAAAACTGTAAAGCAGGTAATATGCAATCATATAGAGTGGGAGCGAACTCAACCACAAAACTCCAAAAGTTTTCCATCCAAAACCCATAAGTTTTCCCATCAGACTAAACCAGTCTCCCAAAACGGTTTTATTAACATAAAACCCATGTTTTCATCCTTCAAATCATGTATTGCAAATAGTGCAAATAAACCACCACAGTTAAGGAAAAACAGTAATCAAAACATCGTTCCCTCACGGAATGTACCATCATGGAAAAAGAATATGATCATATGTACCGACTCCATCACACGACAGAGGTAGCAACGATAGACCCCTGTCCAGTATCTAATCCCCATACATCATGGGATCGGTTAGATACACACAAGTTCTATACGGAGCACCATAACATAATCACTCAATTTACAGGCAATAACCCGAGGGTACAGAGCACCCAACTCAATTTACGGGGGCTAACCGAAAGTACAGAGTACCTACACTGCGCACGTTTTCGGACTTACACCGAAGGCAACTCGTACCAAATACCCGTCATCTCGGTACATCAAGATAATCTTCTAAAAATCGAACCGTAGCTCAACTACGAAAAATATTTCACAATTATACATTATACATGTATATACAGATCCATCAATCAACATGGAGATCAATAAAATATTTTCAAAATATTTTTTTCCGTTTTCAACAAAACGTTTTAAAAACTGAAACTCAACCCTGAAGGCAAGCTCCAAACCTCCAAAACACCAAGTGTTGATATTTTTTCACAAAACCACCATTTTCCAACAAAATTCACCATTTTCAAGAAAACCCTTTGACAACCATACTACCACATGTCATACAGTACTATAAGCCAAGAAAAGCTGACAACATGCTTTATATCAGAAAAACAAGACCTAAATAGAAAATATGACACTTTATGCATTTTCTACCAGGTAAAAACATATATAATTACATATAACACCCTCATAACAGTAGTAGGTCTAGAATCCTACCTCGTTGGGTCAAAACTCGACACCTCAAAAAATTAGACCTCGTCGAAACGAGAATCTGACCGGATGAGCACGAAGCTAACAGCGTACATAGCAAAGATCCACAAGCTGATCGTCAAAAACTAGGCTCAGGCGGGTCAAAATGTAGAGAGAAGGCATAGAGAATGAGAAAAAGAAAGCTTTTCCAAATATTCCAGCCCTCTGGATACTTATAAGCTCGCCAAAAAGGCAGTTTAGTCAACTGAAGAGGCCACTTCAGTCGACGGAAGCTCCTCAAAAAACGTGAACCACCACAGTTCAGTCGATCGAACCCCCTGGTTCAGTCGATCGAACTCAAGAAAACAGGTTCAGTCGACCGAACTTAGCAGCCCAGTCGACTGAACCCCAGGGTTTGAACCTACTGGTTTTTGGTCTTGATTTTGCATTCTAGGGTCAACCAAACAAGCCTAAACAAGGTCCGAGAAAGCATATAACATGTTTACATGCTGTTCTATAACTCTAAAGCATAAATCATACATCGATGATATATATAACATGAAGAAAAACACGTCAACATGTATAAATAATCCAAAATAACAAGGTTCGGGGTCTCACAACATCTCATTAGCTGAAGAACTCTATAAATACCATATCTCTGGTACGTTTTCGAGGACAGAATTTGGGTGTGAGGTATTGAGAGTGAAGCTCTGCTGAGTCGCCGAGCAATTTCGAGCCCCGACGTCGAAGCCCTACCAAGATACCGAGTCCCGAACCTCCTACATTGAAGCCTTGCTTGGATCGCCACCCGAGAATCGACCCATTGAAGCACATTCCCTAATTGAGGATTTCCCAGCAATCTAGATACCTCGTTTGGATCCCCTGCCTTTCTCACTCCATTTCTTCTCTTTTGGAGTGACTGGATTAAATTTCAATTTCAATTTGCATATTCCTTCCATTTATATAGCTAATCTTGTTTATTTTAGTTGTTTTCTTTACTTAGTTGTTAATTTCTCTACATTTTACACTAAGCACATTGTCTTTCTTTTTCTTATTTTTATCTCTTCATCAATATAGTGCTAAAATATTCTTGTAATTACAACTAATTAATGTTACTGATTGTTATAATAATGCACTTATATTTATGTGAATGTAGTAATTAATACTACATTTCACATTAAATAGTAGTTTTTAATTTCTTTTATCTTTCTAACATTGGTTTAATTTTCTTTACTAACATTTATTTTCATTTCTTTTTCTTTTTTTAGTAACATTAATTTGACGTCCTCTTCTTTTAAGCATTAGTGTAATGTTCTTTGTTTTTTAGCATTTAAAGTTCCTTTTCTTTCATGCAATATTAGCTTTAATTTTCTTTCCTATTAGTTTAGCACTCTTTTAATAGCTCTCTCCTTTTAGTAATAGTGTAATTTTCTTTTCAAGCGTTTCATTTTCTATTATCATTAGCTCTAATTTTCTTATTATGTCCCATTTAGTACTCCTTTTCTTTTAATGTTAATATTTGTTTTAAAATTCCATTTTCTTTCTCTTTCTTATAGCTTTATTAAACCGAAAAAATTATAAAAAGTCTTTTAGTCTAATCCTCATTCTTTAGTTGTAATTTTCTTCCCTTTTTATTTTTTTTATTTTTTTTCTTTTATTTTTGTTTCTTTAAAAATGTAGATAGTTAAATTTTCTTCTCTAACCCTGTTCATTTTTAAGCATAATCCTTCTTTTTGTGAACTTTTTCTTTAAACCCTTAAACTCTATTTTGCCATAAAACCTTTATTTCAAATTTTTTCATTTGAACTTTCTTTAAGATTTTATACATTTTCCTTTACTTAGTTTTTCTTTTATTAAAAATTCATCATGTTAAATGCTAACATAGTTTTTTTTTGATAACGTACATGCTTTAACTTCTTTACTTGAAAGTATGCTTAAAATAGTTTAGTTTATCTTTTGTAATAAATCATGTTTAAGTAACTTTAGCCTATTTTTACTCTTACATTTGAGTTATGCTAGTTTAGATCATTTTGATAAAATCGCATGTGAAAGTGTTTCATGTATCATTTAATTAAAAATTGCATGTCAAAGAAATTAGGATTTTTATTTTGGTATTTGCTTAATTTGGAGTGCTATGTACATATGTTATGTATTTTTCATATTTAATTTTGGATGTTCTCTCTTTACCTCCACTTTCTTTATTTGCATGTATTTGATAAATCCTATTAAAAAATCAATGATGATTAGTAGAGGCCAACCTTACGGTTTGGCGAACGAGATGCCTAACACCTTCTCCAATTCGTACCTTAACTCCCGAACCCTTTTTCTCTTATTGACGTTTTAAAAGATCAGTAGCCATTTTTGTTTTTCTTAGTTTTTCTCAAAAACTAAGTGGCAACTCCATTTTCAATAAAAATGGGGTTTTCAAATGTTGATTTTCAAGGTGTTAAAATATTTTTCAAACAAATTTGAATTTTCACATTTTGACCATTTTTCAAAAACTCCAAAATTCCAACGCCACAGATACAACATCACATTTTGGGGACTAACCCATGGGCATGTGGTCCCCATTTTGTATAAGTTTTCGGTCTTTCACCGCAGACCCGGCCAGGCCAACTTAATTCACATCTATCCATACAGTTCATTATTTGTTTATAATGTTCAATTTCACAAATCTAGGAGTCCAATAATTTTTATACATTATTATTTGATACTCATATCAAATTTCCCTTTTCATTTTTTTTCTCATCAAATTCCATTTGAGCATTCAAATTTCTTTTCATGTCATATGCATCATAACCCCAATATATAATGTCTCATATATCACATCTCATTTACCCATTTCATAGAGTACCAACACAAAGCTTATCCGTCAGAAATCATATCATTTAAAAAAAAGACACACCCATCATATGCATGTATAAATACATTAGAAATTCATATTCCCTTCCAAAACTAGGGGTTTTAAGAAATAATCATACTAAACCACATTCCTAAAAGACCCATTTTTATAAACCAATATCCATTAAAACTTATTTAAGCCAACACATTCAAAACGAAACAAAATATGAGTTCAAAACCTTTTTAAATACGTCCAACCGAGGGTTTAACTAATATAATAGAGTAATCCAAAAGCTAGGTTTAAAGTTTCCAAGAGTCAAACCTTTAAGCAAAATATCAAAAGTTTTGGAAAATAACCAGACCAATCGATCGGTGGAGAGACCGATCGATCGGTCTCTTGTCTGCACAAGAGTACCGAGAACACCAAAAGATCGCTCAATAGACCGATCGATTGGTCTATCGAGCTGTTCTTCTCCAAGTACCTTTTAAGCCAAAAATTCAATTTTCAATATTTACATCCCTTTTTGTGTCATTTTAAAATATTTTAGGGAGGAAACAATCTTTAAAAAGAAAGAAAAATCATTCCAAAACCTCCCTCGGGCGTAAACATTTAGGTGGAGCAAAAACAATCCAAAAACCTTTTGTACAATATTTTTTTAAAACCATGGATAACCATTTCTTAAAACTCCAAAGTTCTCAAAGTAGTTTATTCTTACTTCAAAACTTCACCTTATCATCTCATTCAATATTTCAACTCAAACATCTAATTTATAAGAAAATCTATATCTTTATTTCTCAACCTTTTAATTCAAATACCAATTTACTTCACCATCTCACAAAAATCTTCAAAACCTCTTCTCATTTTTATCAACCTCTTAGCTTTTCATCAACAACTCATATTCAAGTAATCAAATATACCTGTATAAAAAAAAACCCCACTGATTCATACTTCTCTTTATATAACATATCACATTTCACTAGGATTTAACTTAGTTTCAAAAACTTCAACACAAATCATAGTAAACCACAAGAAGTAGTCAAGATCCTACCTCAAAGAAGTTCCACCACCAAGAATTAAGCCCTGCGTGAGCTCCAACTCGCCAAAGTACAACACACGCAACTTCAAGGGAGCTTCTAACGCATATCCACGCTCTCCAACGGCCGCTCGCGCAAGGAAACGGCAAGATCTTCATCCCCGACGAACATTAAAACCCTCAAGAACCTCCATATCTAAAACCTAGATCGCTCCTAAGCTTTTAGAGAGAGAGGAGAAAAGAGAGAATGGTAAAACCAGCCCAAAAACTGACATTTATAACCTCTGTTCATCACAGACCGATCGATCCGTCTCGGGACCAATCGATCGGTCTTTCGCGACTACACTATTGGTCCAAATGTGAACAAACATATCTCCTTCATCCGAACTCTAAATAGGGTCGTTCTTGTACTCAAACTGAAGCCCCGGAAGTTTACTTTTCAATTGTTCAAACCTCATACCACGATTCATTTTGTACAAAACGTTATGACCAATTGAGTGAAGGTATGTCACTTTTCTTCACACACTTTTCACATATTTTTGTCCAAACATCCATCAGAGGCTCATATTCTTCCTCTAACACATCTTTCATGCGCTTCCAAGTTCAAAACACTCACCAAGATCGAGTTTTAATTCTTATTCTTATCAACACTTAATCATTTCTAAAATAAAACTGGTTGGGATCTTACAGGGTTTAACAGAGTTGATTCCCTCCCTAATTAGATATTTAATAAATTAAATAATAAAAATAAATAAATATAAAAACAATTTAATGGAAATCTGAGATAAATAGTATAATCCACTATATCGTATTTTTCATTTCACGTAGATGAATAATATATATTACTTATTAAAGTTATATTGAACGTGAGAATCCCAGGTGAATAGTATACTCTAATTGTTTAATTTGAAATTTTGAATTTGAAGTCCAGGTGAATGGTTATTATACCGCTTGTCAATATTATATCAAAATCTTATGCAGTGGAATATAGTTGGCACGAATAAATTAAAAACCAAATGAGATGTTCAGAAATTTAATCAGCACATTTAACAATTCACAGTTAATAAAATTTAATAGATATTTTCATTAATAAATTCAAATATTACATTGTGATCTACCCACTTTTTGAATAGTGGTTCAAGACTAATATCCTTGTAATATGATATATCATCGTTACCTAAAACAATACAAGGAATATCCCCGGGACACCTTATTTTTTAAAGATATTTTTCAGTAACAATATAGTTTTTTTGTGCCCCCAAGAGTTTCTTTTTACATGGTAAAAATTTAAAGGGTAAATTATCTACAACATTATATAATGCATGTGAATTGTATGTAAAAAAATTCACTGTTCTACAGAAGTAAATATGTAGTCCTAAACTCCTTGCCCATGAAGTCTTCCCAGATTTAGACGGTCCTTCAAGGAATAAGCTTAGGGGGCGGTCCGGCTTCATCTCCGGTTCTTAAAATTGTTAACACGTCAGGATCTGCAGTTTCTAGAATTATTCTATTTTCAATATACTCAATAGTTTCTTAGTGTATATAGTGAACATCCTGTATGACTTGTGGATCGTTGAAGAATAAAAAGAGTAAGTTTCTACTTACGCATGTGACATTGTTGTCAGCTCAGTCCCTTATGGTCTGTGGGACATTAAGGAAAGATGTCCACTTTGGTGTGTAAACCTCCGGTGGCTCTTGCCATTGTTGGTTGGCTACGTATTTCAAGTTATGTAGTTGTGTGGCCCATACAAATTGTTATTGAGATTGTACTCTGCATAAGAAGTCAAATCTTGAAGCAGATTCTGCCAAGATAGTTGTCCAGATGGCATCCCTATTTTTTTTGGACTCTGACTGGTTGCCTTGAGTACTCCATTCTCAATGAAATGTCCATCCTTTGCTATGTAGTCTACCACGTGGGCGTTTGAATGTGGAACTTGTATGTTTGGATGGAAAGACTTATTCCCCACTTGCGAATCTTTGATATCGCAGTGTGTAGGAGTTGTGATGTTGAACCTTTTCTCTGTTTGCAGAAGGATGTTGAGGTGAGGCTCACCGTCCTGGTGGGTTTTCGTAGCAACTCTTATGTAAGTAAGATTGTATGGTAGGAAGAGGGATCAGATGTGGTCTAGTATAAATTATGCAATTAAATTGCACTGAGGATATGTTAGGAAGAGTGATTTACCTTAAACTCTGACAGAATGTGGAGGTCTGGCCATATTTATGGTAGTATCTCACTTAAAAGGGCTTTACTGGTTAGTATATAGATGAGAAGAATGAGAATAGATGGTAATGAGAAGACATGCTTTTAAAGTGCCCCATAAGAGCATTGGTGTCTTTAGGGGCAGAACCTATTATAATATTACAGGTTTTGCCCCTGCGTGCCGTTAGGCGCGCGTTTGGTCCCACCACCACATGAATGATGTCATAAATTAGGTGAGACTCACATGGTAATAATTATTCCGTAGAATATTAAATCTCAATTTTATGTAGCGGCGGACACATGTCACCGACAAATTTAAAAGCAAATATTAAAGGTAATATACAGTATAAAATGTGGAATATGTTTCCCACCTATATTTTGAATTTGAAATGGGAATCTGACGAATACAGCTGGCACATAGAAGAGAAATACGTTCCGACAAAATAAAAAAATATCCCACCTTTATTTTGAATTTCAAAAGAGGAATCTAAGGTCTCTGAATATTATATATTCAGATTTATGTAGTGGATTTATGTAGTGGAAGACAACTGTAACCGACAAAGTGAAATGTAAATAGTGAAAGTAAAAGTGAATATATGGAACCCACTTAACATTTTGAATTGTAAAACAGGGGAAGCGTTCCCCTTACGCATAATACTATTTATATAAAAAGATATTATTTCAGCCTCTGTTATCCTCGAAGAGGAATATTTTCTATATTCTACATATATTGCCAGACGTCCTATATTATTATGTTTCTTTTTTCTAAGTGGTATTTCTGATATAGATGGCATCTAATGTTATATATTCCTCACTATTAGTCTAGGATTTTAATGTTAAAATCAAAGGAATATATTGCTTTATTAAAGTAAAGATTATAGATGTGACATAAATTTAATCTGATAATGAAGATATACAGATGTGACCCGTTAATAGTGGTTCTTTATTAATATATATAGATGGAGAAGAGGGAGATGAGTTGTCAAATAAAAATGGATCCTCAATTTGGAGATATTTTCTGTAATTTTCCTACTGATCTCCATTGTGAGATTAAGAAAAAATACTTCAACTATTATGTGGAGGGTGCCCATGAATACTTCTTTTTTCAGAATGAGGAAATTCTGGGAGAAATAGACTCAGGTGGTAGACGTGGGATGTACACCTGGGTCGTGAGGATGGATGCTTCCCGACTTGGAGTATTCTTCTGTTAGCTGTTAGATAGAGGAGACTGCGAACGTGTGGTGTTAAATGGGGATCTGCCCCATAGGATAATACAAGATATTATCTGCACCGCAGATAATAACCCCAATGATGGAGGATACTACGCAGACTCATTGAAGGATTGCATGGTGGTCATACGAGATGCCATACGACGAGGGATCTTTGATGCCTATGACATAGTAATCCTCCAAGAAGAATGCATTGTGCAGTTCACCACGGAGGCTGTAGGTCTTAATGATGTAGTGGTTAGTCTATATGGAATATTTGGGGTCTCACAGAAAGAATCCAATGTATCAATGATTAAATAAATTCAATGAATTTAGTTTTAGTTTTATCTTACTATATTATTTTACATCTCCGTCGCATGATAACGTTAACACCTCATCGTATTCAACATTATAAAACTGATATGGTTAAAAATCTTAGGGTGTAAATTAAACCTTTTTTATTGTGTTTAATGTTCATGTTAATGGAGGTAGACTTGTGGATGGTGTATCAACTACTGATTTCCAGCTAATATTTATTGAATTGTCTAATTACGATTTATCCATTGAGATTAAGACTATGTCACAATAGTATTAACTTTTTGCCATTTATCAGATTCCCATGTGGGGCATTCATTTCGCTCAACGTCTTTTCCCATCCACACATTAAATCTCCATTTTACAATTAATTCTTTTTTTTTAATTTATATTATTAATATTTAACTTATTAAATATCTATGTATAACAACAATCAACCCTGTTAAACTCTCTGGGGGATAAAACTCTACGAGACAGAAATAAGGATATTAAAATATGTTAATTTATTTTTTTTATTATTTAATTTATTAAACTATTAAAAGTAATGACGGGGAATCAACCATGTTAAATCCTCCGGGGATAAAACTCTGCAAGGCATAAATTAAGTTATTAAATAATTTCTTTTGTATTTTTTTTTATCAAATGCATTACATGCATTCTTCATAATATTTTAATTTATAATAATCTAGAACCACTCTTTAAAGATTGGACAGAATATAATGTAATCTTTAACTTTATTAATGAAAACTTCTATCAAACTTTATTAAATGTACACTGTGAATTGTCAAATGTGCAAATTAAATTTCTGAACTTCTCATTTGCTTACAATATTACCCTTCTTATCTGTAATTATCTCTCTACTCTCATTACTATTTTTAACACTCATTATTACATTTCTTAATATATTATACAGTTCTTGAGGGTCCAAGATAACAAAACCCCTTCTCTCCACTTCATCTTTCCTTACTCTAACCTCAGAAATGGAAAGTCCAGGATCCAACTCCGTGCAGATGAAGACGAAGTGCACCCGTCTCTCTGTGAAGACGATGATTGGGAGTAATCCACATTTGGAGCCCATGAAGGCGAAAAACTCGGAGACTGCAATTGCCTATGCTACGAAGTAGGAGAGTAGGGTTGCAGGTCTGTGGGAGTTTAGGGAGTTAGTTTTAGTTGGTAGTAACAACAGGAAGGTGTTTCAGAGGTTTGAGGAAGATCCAGAAACCCTAGCCCTTGAAGATTCTAATCTGTACAGGAGATGTTTGGCACGTGACTTGAATAAAAATTCACGTGAGCATTCTAGCAGGGGATTTGAATTTGAATTAAAGCTCTGGCAACTGGAATTGGTAAAGTGTCTTGATGTGATCCCAAATGACCGGTCAATCATGTGGGTCTATGGTCCACGTGGAGGAAAGGGCAAGAATACGTTTGCTAAGCACATGTGGACCATGGGGGGTTGGTTTTATAGTAGGGGAGGCAAGGAGGAAAATATATTTTATTTGTATAGTTTAGAAATTAAGAATAATATAATCTTTGATATTCCGCGTGATAAGCAAGAATATGTTAATTATAGTGTAATTGAGTCTTTAAAGAACAGGATAATCGTAAACACGAAATTCGAGCTCATGTATGTCATTGATACTTGTACAAAAGTCAATGTAATTGTATTTGCTAATTTCCTTCCTGATTATTTAAAAATCAATGAAGACGGGATAAAATTAATTAATTGCTGAAAAAAGAGTGTTTAACAGGGTTGAAATGCCGTCCTCATTTACTATTTTCTTTTTAATTTGTTGGTGACATGTGTCATCCACCACAAAAAATTGGAATGTAATATTCCACGAAATAATCATTACCATGTGGGTCCCACCTACTTTATAACATCACCCACGTGGTGGTGGGACCAAACGCACGCCGTTAGTTCACATGGAATATTTGCAGTCTCCGGGTTCTTTGCCTTCATGGGCTCCAAATGTAGATTACTCCGAATCATCGTCTTCACAAAGAGACGGGTGCACCTCGTCTTCATCTGCACAACCCCTTGGAGGTGGTCCTGCCCAACCATCTCATGTTGCCAACAAGCATACTGCGTCGACGACGACCAATTGATTTTCAACAAATCTCCGATGAAGTTTAGGGTGAAGACCCACCACGTAGACCTCACTCTTGCCATTCTCTCTCTCCTCACAGTTTTCCTACCACAAGCCAAAGGCGGGTAATACTAGGACAGCCTCAGGCTAAATCCTTATATATCCACCCATTATTTCATCCCCCGGAGTGTTTAACAGGGTTGATTCCCTCTCTGAATAAATATTTAATAAATTAAATAACAAAAAAAATAAATATAAAAATAATTAACTTTTTACTGTTTGCTATTTAATCCCTCTTCTATTAAACTTTATTGGCTGTAAGATGTTAAATATGATGATTAAACTTTATTGGCTGTAAGTTATTAAATGTGATTATTAAATTTATGAACATCTCATTTTTTGGTGTTTTCAGTTGACCGTGCCAGCTGTCTTCCACTACATAAAATTAGAATATAATATTGAAATTGCGGTATAATAAACAATCACTTAGGATTTGAATTTCAAATTCAATCTAAATAAGTGGAATATAATATTCACAATTTGAAATTCAACATAAATAACTGCTTATCAGATTCCCATGTGGGGCATTCATTTCCCTCAACGTCTTTTCCCATCCACACATTAAATCTCCATTTTACAATTAATTCCTTTTCTTTTAATTTATATTATTAATATTTAACTTATTAAATATCTATGTATAACGACAATCAACTCTGTCAAACCCTCTGGGGGATAAAAATCTGCGAGGCATAAATAAGAATATTAAATAGGGAAAAGGGAGAAGAGTGGTTCTAGATTAATAGAACCAAACTGAGAAAAGAGGAGGGAAAAAGCAATATACCACAAAAGAAAATCACCAAGATAGCTGTCCCACTTCACGAGCATGTTCTCATCTTCAAATTATTTCTGCCAAAACAAGGTTTTATTCTAACAGGGACAGCGTACTCGTGAAGCATCCAATTTGAAATCCAAATTTTAAAATGGGTGCTAGGTTTTCCACTTTAAACTGTAGTGTACCTTTTACTATTTGCTTTTTAATTTGTCGGTGCAAGTTGTCCCCCACTACATACAAATGGGATATAATATTCAACGACATAACTATTACTATGTGGGTCCCACTTACTTTATGATGTCATCCACGTGGTGGTGGGACCCAACGCGCGCCTAACGGCATGCGGGGGAAAAACCTGTACTATTATAATAGGTTTTGCCCCTAAAAAAGACAATCAGGCCCCTCTGGGGCACTTTATAACCATGTGTTTTCTCTTCTCTTTCTTCTCACTTATATACTAACCAGTAAAGTCTTTCAAGGTGAGAAACTACCATAAATATGGCTAGCCCGGCCCTTTAATTCAGACAGGAGAAATGACAAATCACTGTGAGTGCCAATTAAGCCCAGCCCACCATAACTTGGACCCCCGGGGTGGTCAAGTATAAAACCAAGACATTTTACTAGTTGTAGCTCCTTTGGTGGGTTGTACGGAATGAACTGTTATCCGTTGGTGGGTTCTGATCTCACCATGAAAAACCTTTGGTGGGTTGTGATCTAACGGTGTCTTAGAAGACCACGTATTTTTGTACCTGTAGCTCCTTTAGTGGGTATATAAGGATTTAACCTGAAGCGGTCCCAGTATTACCCGCCTCTGGCTTGTGGTAGGAAAATAGTAAGAAGAGAGAGAATGGCAGGAGTGAGGTCTATGTGGTGGGTCTTCACCCTGAACTTCACCGGAGATTTGCCGAAAATCAATTGGTTGTTGTCGACGCAGTATGCTTGCTGGCAACATAAGAGGGTTGGGCAGGACCACCTCCAAGGGGTTGTGCAAATGAAGACCATGATTGGGAGTAATCCGCATTTAGAGCCCATGAAGGCGAAGAAACCAGAGACTGCAATTGCCGATGCTACGAAGGAGGAGAGTAAGGTTGCAGGTCCGTGGGAGTTTAGGGAGTTAGTTTTAGCTGGTAGTAACAAGAGGAAGGTGTTTCAAAGGTTTGAGGAAGATCTAGAAACCCTAGCCTTTGAAGATCCTAATCTGTATAGGAGATGTTTGACATGTGACTTGAATTAAAAATCACGTGAGCATGCTGGCGGGGGATTAGAATTTGAATTAAAGCCTTGGCAGCTGGAATTAGTAAAGTGTTCTTGATGTGATCCCAGACAACCGATCAATTATGTGGGTCTATGGTCCACGTGGAGGAGAGGGGAAGAGTACGTTTGCTAAGCAGCTGTGGACCATGGGGAGTTGGTTTTATAGTAGGGGAGGCAAGGAGGAAAATATATTTTATTTGTATAGTTTAGAAATTAAGAATCATATAATCTTTGATATTCCACGTGATAAGCGAGAATATGTTAATTATAGTGTAATTGAGTCTTTAAAGGACATGATAATCGTAAATACGAAATACGAGCTCATGTATGTCGTTGATACTTGTACGAAAGTCCATATAGTTGTATTTGCTAATTTCTTCCTGATTATTTAAAAATTAGTGAAGACATGATAAAATTAATTAATTGCTAAAAGAAGAGTGTTTAACAGGGTTGAAATGCCGTCCTCAATAGATATTTGCTTTTTAATTTGTCGGTCCCACCTGTCTTCCACTACGTACAAGTGTGATATAATATTCCTCGACATAATCATTATCCTATGAGTCCCACGTACTGTATAACGTCACCCACGTGGTGGTGGGCCCAAAGTGCGCGCCAAATGACTCGCGGGGGCAAAACAAGTAATATTATATTATTTTGCCCCCAAGGAAAACAACACCCATACCCCTTCGGGGTACTTTAAAACCATCGCTTCTCATTCTTCTCACCTATATATACTAACCAGTAAAGCCATTTTAGATGAGAAACCATCATAAATATAGCCAGACCTCCACATGAATAGACATTTAATAAATTTAAAAATAAAAATAAAATAAAATAAAAATAATTAATATATTTATTTATGTCTCGCAGAGTTTTATCCCCCGAAGGATTTAATAGAGTTGATTCCCTCCCTGAATAGAAATTAGAGCATACTATTTGTTAGCCCAAGGGCTTCGTTAATTAATTTTGACGATTTTTATAATTCATTTTCTATATATATATATATATATA
>JAULJZ010189229.1:0-21218 GCA_032270985.1 Heliamphora pulchella | reverse complement strand
TTCTCATAGGTCGCCCGGTATCCGTCAGAGACTCAGCAGTCCCAGAAGTCCGGATAGCAGACCTATCACCCTCCGATAACATTCTTGTTCAAATATCAGAGAACCCACAACCAGACAATCCTCACTGCATCAACAAAAATTGGACGGCATAAAACTTGGCGATGAATGGAACGCAGGCTATTGTACGGCTGAAGGAAGGGACGCAGTGAGGGAGACGAAAACACAGAACTGCTGAGACCGGTGCAACTGTTCCGGCCACCGGCGATTGTTCCGTCGACTTTGTTAGGTTTCCGGTAACTGTTTAAATGGTCGGAGACTATTGTCGGAGCACGATCGGTGGCTGTTTAGTGGGTTTTTGGTGGATTTCAGCGACTGGTAGGGTGGCGGCAACTGAGTTCGGCGACGTCAGTGACTGTCGGCGACTGCAGTGGACTGGTTTGAGGGTGTCGGTGCTAGAGGTGGTGGTTTTAGTGGGTTTCGGCACTAGGGATGGTGCGACGAGAGGCTAGGAGCCTCGCTGGAGGGGCAACGAGGGATGACAATCCTCGCTGGGTGTGCGACAATGAGCGGCGAAAGGCTAGGGTGGTTTGGCAAGGTCGTTGGGTGGTCGACGAGGGTTTTAAGTGGTCGGCGAGGGTCTTGGGTGGTGCATCGACGACTGGCGACTTGAGTTTGGGACTGGCGGCGACTGGCGGCCACTGCTGTGTGGTTTCCGGCGACGATTTGGGTTTGCCGGCTAGGGTTTAGCGGGCGGCCACTTGTGTGTGGTTTTCGGCGACGATTTGGGTCTAGCAGCTAGGGTTTAGGTGGCGGCTAGGATTTTGGTGGCTTCTAGGGTTACTAGAGGTCCGGTGGCTTTGATACCATATTATTAAACTGGGATTAATGAGAAGCCGTACCCTAAAGGATAGACGAGACTCTTTATTTATAATAAAACTAGGTAACATCATTACACACATACACCCACACACACTGGATAATAAATATATAATAATGATCATAATAAAGCTAACATATGGAAGGAGATCCAAGATGTGGGATGTTGGTAGAGATGCATTTGATTCACTTGAGGGTGCTAGCTTGCTTGAAATTGTAGATCTTTCACTTGATGAGCCGAATATGAAAACTGTGCTATTCAGAGATGATGGTGAAGGGGATCGAGCTGAAGTTGATATTACTGAAGATTGAAGAATGATGATTCTTAGCATAATGTTTTGCTATGTTTTAAACTTAACTTGCTTTTATCATGTTTGTATGTTTAAAAGAAATAATTTAGTTAATAATTTGGTTTTATTGTCAATCTGTAATGAATGCACTACCATATAGTTTTTTTATTTTTTATTTTTTATGTGTGCTTAATGAAAATTTCTTTCATTTATAACTTATTCTTGAATTTATTCTTGCATTTAATTTGATTTTATGAATAATACAATATTCAAAATATATATATAAAAAATTTACAAACTCATCTTAATCGTATCCATATCGTATCCTATCCTATCCGTATTCCGTATCCGTATCCGTGCTTCATTGATTTGAGTTTGCTAAGGAGTTGTGGGGTTTCACTTTTGACTCTTTTGGTGTTGATTGGGTTTTGGAAGGAAGTGGCCAATGTCTTGTCAACTTGGAAGGGGTGTTGAGGTGTTGGCAAGAGGCCTAACTTTTAGTCCCATTGTGTTTGATGTGGTTGATTTGGCTGAAACGTAATATAAGTTCCTTGGATGGGGTGAAGGGAGTTTTTTTTTTTTTTTGCTAACTTGTATAGCTAGATGTTTGAGAAGGGCCATCGCAATTGTTGAGTTTATAAATTATCTAGCTTTGTAATAGGTCATTGTCATAGAGTTTTTTGTGGATTCCTTGATTTTGTGGGATTTCATTTTGTTATATTCTTACTTTGTAAGATGGTTTTCCCTCCTGTACAAATGGCATTCCCTTGATGTCCATTTATTGAATGCCCTTACTTGCCATATATATATATATATATATAAGGGAGCTTAGTTTTTTTAAAATGTCCTACATGTCATCTTTTTGAATGGCTGAGATATATTTTAACACAAATCTACGATCAAGATTGGTTTTCAAAAAAATGTGCTATCTCTCCTCTCTCTATGATCGTTGAATGGTTGAGATATATTTTGATTTAAAATCCCAAAGTTAAGATTGGTTTGACAAAAAGATTAGTAAAATACATCTAGATTTGACTAATAGCCAAATCAATTCTCATATAAATGAGTTTTACTTTTTGATTTATGATTCACTCTATTTCAAAAGTCCCATAGTTTGTAACGTAGAATATAATTAAATCAATTTAATATTATTTTTTCACATATTTCTATATCATTGAAATCATAAACTTTATTGGTTGATAATGTTTGTTTCTTGAATAATTTGTTATTTAAGATGACATAAAAAGAAAAATAAAAATAATAAAAGTGTAGCATTATACATAATTTAAGAATGGCATATGTAGATACCTAGTAACATAAGGATTTATTCAAACTTCACTTGGATGTTTATTTTTAAACGAATACTAGAAAAGCGACGTAAAATGATATTAGATTTAGTATAAAAGTGCCCTTAGGCACACGCAATTCGCTATATATATATATATAGTGGGATCAGCGTGACCCTTGCATCATTTCATCATTGCCTTGTCTTTTAGTTACATGCAATAATGCAATTCATTATCTTGTTTTAAATTAACTATTCCGTAAAACCCTTAATATGGTTTCTCTCTCTTATCAAATAAATTAAAACCCTGAATATAGTTTCTATCTCTTATCAAATGAATTACATTATTTCTATAAGTTCTACAGGGTCCTATAATCCTTACAAAATAGTGAGATTTCTATTGTACCACTAAATGTGAGGGTACAAATATGTACAATTTGGATGACTCATTTTTCTTAAAACCAACAAATTAATGAGCAGCCTGACCATTTGAGCTGAAAGTCAGGCAGTGACCCTTTTTAACTAAAGCTGGATTTGAAAAAAAGGAACAAAAAATAATGTTATATGTTTATAATAGTACAAATAAGATGTACACAATATTATAACTACAAGCATATCCCAATAGGTGCCATGGTGTTTCGGCAGTTGGTGTATAATTTACATACGAAGAGTCCTACACCATTTGTTGCACTATAGTTCAATGTGCACTAATCAAGGTAGTGTTTGGCAGAACTTTTAATAAGCCTGTTTGAGGGATTACCACTCTAGAGGGCCTTCTACAAAATGTGTTTGTGGGCATTTGGGCTTCTAGTGGAAGAGCCGTACTCCAGAAAACGTGTCTAGTGGAACTTCTAAAAGCCACCTGAGCCCACTAGAGGTGGCTTTTAAAATTAGCTTCCTGAGAAGTCACTCATATCTTAAATAACCAAGTCCATGTTCTCATTTTTATACTCAGTTTTCACCTAATGTCCATCTTAGCCTAAATTCTGCTAGTAACCTATAAAAATCTATGAATCTAGCATCTTGACCAGTATAGAACTTTCAATCCAAAACCAAGGAAAAGAGACAAACATATTGTGAAGTCTTGGGGTACTCCCTTGTTAATCCTATTCTTTCTTTCCTTGCTACCCTTTTTCTTTTGTTGCTACCCACTCTCTCTCTCTCTCTCTCTCTCTCTCTCTCTCTCTCTCTCTCCAAACCAACTACCTTTCGGGGTGGGCATTGAGCAAGCCATGCCAATTTTGGGTCAGGCCTCCCCAAGCCCAAGCCCAGCCTAGCCTATCCAGACATCAGGCCTAAAACCCTATACTAACTACTAAGCCCTGGCCCAAAAACAATATAATAATCCCCAAACTGCCCAACAAATCTATATATTGGATAAAAAAATAAGGGAGATGATATTCATACTCCATTTTAGTGTCTCAAAGTCGCACTCCTCTTGTGAAAGGCCAAAAAGCAAAAAAGTGAGTAGGAGAGTTTAGATGTGGAGTGTGGATATCATTTTCCAAAAATAAATGTTTAATACTAAACATCAATAACTTCTAGTTGAGTTGACACAAACTCTTGGTATTTCCTATAACATCCTAGGTTCAAACCCTGGTAGGTGTGTTTCCCATCTGAATAAGAAAAATAAATTATACAATACACATTCATATATATACATAAATATATTCCACATGCTAATACATATAATTTATATAATACATACGGATCAGCCTCACCCTTCAGGCCAGCAGCTTTGCTCATGTACATATCATATGTAAATAAGAGTAAAATAGTTAATTAAGGATTAGTCCTTTTTTAGGAGATTGTAAGAGTTTTATTCCTATCAGATTTTGTGTTTTGTGTTTAGTCCTCTTTTTAAAATATAATCAAATTTTGGTCTAAAATATCTTCCATGCTCCGGTCAAATATGCCAACCTATTTAGCTATTAAAACATTCGGGTTTTATGGAGTTTGTTTTAATTAGGCCATTATTTCAGCATCCAATTGGTTGATTAATATCCTGAGATGGTGAAATTGGTATGGAAATGCCATCTTTTGGAAATTGAATTTTAGCAATCAGTTGTGAGGTTTCTATCCTAAAATCGTGGAAAACTGGTATGGAAAATATATTTTTTCGAATTTTTCCTTTCATTTTGGGGATAAACACAAATAATCATCGTTAAACAGTTTTACATTACACGATGTGCAGTCTTCCCTGTCATTTTGCGTAAAAGACTTGCTTCTTCGTTTGTTGCGTTAATTTGACTTTTCGGCCTTTCGTGCCGATTAACTGGTATATATTTTCATTTCTTATTTATGTGTTATTATATCTCGATAAATTTTAGTATTGGATGTAACTTTATTGGTATTGCATCGTAAATATATTCGTATTTTTTAAAGTCATATATTGTTTTTCCGTTTGCAGAAAGTTTGTATTAATAATCAAATAGGTTGAAATGATAGTTGAGTGTTTTTGTGATTAAATAATGTAAAATGACTCTTTTCGAATGAGTCATGGTTCATGTATTTAGCTTAGTAGACGGTCAATCTTGGAAAATACTGCAGCACAGTAGTAAATGATAAATGTATCAGTAGCTACTCTGCAACACAATTGTTAAGATACTGCAGCACATACGTAACTAATAAATTTATCAGTTACTAGTCTGTAATACAATTGTTAAGATACCGCAGCACAAACATAACTGATAAATGTATCACTTACTACTCCGCAACACAATTATTAAGTTACCATAGTACAAATGTAACTGATAAGTATATCAATTACTACTATGTAACACACTTATTAAGATACTGGCTTGTTCTCCTGATTTTCCTCAAAATTTCACATTTATCAATTATGAATGGAAAAACCTTAAATCCTAAATCTTAACAATTGAAGTAGAACATGAAATAGTAAAATCCTAAATCTGTCATCGACTTCACAGCTTCGTCTGCGTCTTCTTGCTCGAGCATCAACCGATCATCCTTGATTCGTGAAAATGGAGTGTCCGGTTGTATGAATTTGTAATCAGAACTCTTTTGGGTAGATTCGACGAGATATTTGGGTTCTTCGGTACCAGCACGATCTTCAAACAGATATGTTGGTTTGAAAAGATTTGGGATGATTTGCGCGAAATTTCGAAAGTTTCAAATTTGCAGTTACCGTGTTCATAAAGGTATTTTAGGGTATTAAAATTGTCTCGGGACTAGTCCCATTGAAAAAGTTTTGATGGGACTAAAATTTAATTTACTACCAAAAAGAGGACCTAACCCAAAATTTCCTTGTAAATAGTAAGATAGTTCATAGTTTGTAAAATGCCTTATGTGTCACTTGTTTGAGCGGTTAAGATACATTTTGACTAAATTTCATTGTCAAGATTGGCTCTTACTAGAATATGTTCTCACCTCCCTCTACGGATAAAATACATTTTTATTCAAATCCCACGTTAAGATTAGTTCTCCGACTTCTCACAAAATATGCTCTCTCCCTCCCTCTCTCACTAAAACTCACTTATTTCTCTAAAACTTCTTAATTTTCCCCTCTCCTGCTCTTTCTCTTCACTCTCCCTCTTCTCTCTCTCTTTATTTCACTTCACCTCCTTTTCTCCTCTCACTCCTACTTTCCTCTATTCTATATTCTCTCACCTCCTCTGATTTGAGTTCTTTAACCATCGATGAAGCTTACTGCCCTCATAGCCTACTAAAGCTAGGAACAACCGAGGCTTACCTAATGAGTTCACCTTTTTTTTCCTGGGAACCCTCTCTTTTTCAAAGATTGTTTCGTTGGTAGATTCCGTTGAAGAAAGAAGTGAATTCATCATCTTTTGGAAAAAAAATGTACAATAATAGATTTCTGCTCACCTCCAAATCAACTTCTTCACCTCTCCCTCCTCCTACTACTGCCTGAGCTATCTCCTCAATATGTTGTTACTTTTAATAGTTTTTTTGCTCTTAATTGTGGTCCAAAGTTGATATTAGAATCAAATTAGGTTGGAAAGTGCATTTAGGCATGTCAATTTGCTAGTCATGTATAATAGTAATCAGGCCGAGCCAGGCCCCAAGGAATATACTCAAGTCCAGCCATTTACTTTATGAGACTAAAAATTCAACACTGCATTGAGAAAATTGTAATGTCATGGAAATAGAACTCCATAGAGGCAACATATTACAAAAATAAAACAATAATTCATTACAACCTGAACACTTGACTGTATTCCAATTTCAAAGAAAACACCCGTTCATAAAAGAAAGCAATAGATTGTGGCGGTCCTACAATCTATTTGTAGCCATGAATGATCTAATTAACATCCAAAATAAGGTAATCCATAGGTTTCTCACAACTACATCCAGACAAATATGTAACAAAATCAAGTAGAGTAACTCAACCTCGGGTATGACCGGGAGTTTCAATTACAAGCACTTCATGGCCTGCAAACATCCACTTGTCCCCGTCACTCAAAACTATATCAATGCCAGGAATTCTGTCCCTGTCTATTCCTGATCCAATTACCTAAAAGCAGAGCAGAAAAGGGAAAGGTGCAAAAGTTCAAGAGACTTGAAAGTGCTATGAAATTGAACCCCGTCAAGAACAAGGAAAGTACTATAATTACAAAAGCATACAACAATTTTCTGTATTCAAAAATTAAATTACCCTACAATCAAATACATTTCTCTTTCTGAGGAAGTGGGCAGGCTAGAGTGAATGCAGGAAGCAAAAGAATTCTAAAACCGGATGCACACCAATGTGCACATAACATAAATAAGACGATACCTCTATATCAATAAAAAATCTGGCCATTATATCTAGAATTCAAAAAATGTATCCAAGGATATACCCCCCGTGCAAACCAACTATAACGTAGCGAAAAAAGACTCTTCAACACATAAAATAGTGCCCCCACTCCTTCAAAAGAAATATTTTAACTTTTGACTTGATAAATGCTACAACAGCCAAAAATTATTGAGAATCAACCATATATAAGGTAGACTCGAAGTTCTAAACTAAGAAGCATGGACACTTCTAAGAAGGTGGTGTTTATGATGGGTACATGTCGGGCACCGACACTAGTCCAACCCTACTCAACACGTGCCAAACACTTCGAACACTTAAGGGACAAACAAAGGTGGTGCCACATGCTAAGTAGTGGGGTGCTAAACCCATCATCCTAAAAAAGATCAACAAATTTTTTAGTAATACCAACAAAAGTTTGCACTTTTTGTTTAAAACATTAACATCCATAGTCCAATTGAAGAGTGGAAGATCCCACGGGTTAAGAAATGAAGGCAGTGTATCAGTGATCTTGTGGGTGTTAAGTCGTAAGGATTAATATATTTATATATATTATAGTACGTGGTATTATGTGGGTATGCCCACAGTAACTACTGTAATTCTCTTTTCCTTAATATATGTGTGTAGGTTTCCTTTGGTGAGACACTCTTCTCCTTTATTCTAACAGTTCGGAAAATTCTCAGATCCTTGCCTGAACGATTCCAACAAAAAGTGACTGTAATAGAAAAGAGTAAAAATATAGACTCCCTTACTATTGAAAGTCTGGTTGGTGGTAACTTGCAAACCTCTGAGTTGAATTTTCAAAACAATAAAACTTCTAAAAATGTGGCTTTTATCTCAGCTCAGGGTGTTGCAAGTGATTATGATGATGACTTTGATCATGAGATGATGGCTTTGTTTGTTAAAAAGTTCATGAAATTTTGGAAAAATAAAAGGCTTACTCTGGAAGAAAAATCACATAAGAGAAACGAGAATGACAAATTTAGAAATGTGTCCAAATCCTTTGACAAAAAAGGGCCAAAGACCCAAATTTTTTGGAGTCTAGTGCTATGAATGTAAATGATATAGACACATTGCTTAAGAATGTCCAAACAAACTTAAAAAGAAGCAAAAGGTGTTCATT
This sequence comes from Heliamphora pulchella, assembly GCA_032270985.1. Classification (NCBI taxonomy): domain Eukaryota; kingdom Viridiplantae; phylum Streptophyta; class Magnoliopsida; order Ericales; family Sarraceniaceae; genus Heliamphora; species Heliamphora pulchella. The sequence continues at coordinate 12,870 of JAULJZ010189229.1, read as the reverse complement.
GTAACTTGGGATGATGAGAGTAAACCTGACTCGAATGATGAGAGCAACAATAATGATGACGATGGTAATGCTTTTGCCTTTGTTGCATCCGTTCATAAGGACTTCATTGAGTCTGACAAAGAGAATTATGTGAGTGATTCTGATGAGGAAGAAAATGAAGAGATTAAAGATGTTGAAGAGAGTGAAGCCCTTCAGCAAGCTTATGATAAGCTCAATAGTGAGAGTTATATGCTGACCAAACAGAACGTCAAACTGGTCAACAAACACAAACTGTATGAAAAGGAGAATGAGAAAGTCAAGCAAGAGATTATGTCAGCTCAAGCTCGAGAGACTGATTTTAAATTAAACTGGATAGTTTATGTGCCGAGCTAGATAGATGTGAACAAGAAAGAGAAAAATTTCAGTCGGTTAACTGTGAGCATATTTCTAAAATATTTGGTTTAGAAGAAAATCTACATGACGTTATTGTAAAAAATGTTGATTTGGAATCCGAGATAACTAATCTTGAAAATAGATTGAATGGAGCTAATGCTACCATTAAGCGATGAAATGCAGGGTCATTAGCTTTGGATAGGTTGCTAGGAGATCAAAAACCGACAACGGACAGGGCAGGACTCGATTTGCTGGTGCTTCATCGAGCAAATTGTCCAAAGGAAAAGAAAAAATGGTCCAACCGACTCAAGCAACAACTGCACCAATCCTAGGAGAACAAGGACTCAACCTACAGAGTCTGTCCCTTTGAGAACCAAAAAGGTCTGGGTTCGGTCTAGAGATCTAAAATGCTATGTTGTTCATACCGCTATGAAAGTTCAGAGCTCACATATGTGGTATCTAGACATTGGGTGTTATAGACATGTGTCAAGAGATAAAGCCCATGTTTGTCACTCTTGACAAGTAAAATGGAGGATTTGTTACCTTTAGGGATGGGAATACATCAAGAATCATAGAAAAGGGATCAATATCCGCCCCGGGTCATCCCAACCTAGAAAATGTTCTCCTTGTTGATGGGTTGAAAGCTAACCTTTTAAGCATTAGCCAGATGTGCAATACTCATCGTAAAGTGTATTTTTTTAAAAAAATGATTTCTTTATTTGGAATAAAAAGGGGAAAACCATCATGCATGGAATTCGTACATCTGATAATTGCTATGAAATTGTCCTCTTAAATGCTAAAACATGTCATTCGGCAAAAGTTAATGATGTTGAACTATGGCATCAAAGACTAGGTCAAGTGAATTTCAAGGACTAAACCAGGATAGCCAACAAAGAGTTAGTCAGCGGAGTTCCCAAATTGGGAAATCCCTCCAACAAAGTCGGTGGAACTTGCCAAATAGGAAAACATACCAAATCTCACCATAAACAGACTCACACCTTAGCTACCAAAACTCCTTTGGAACTGATTCATATGGACTTGATGGGTCATTTAAGGACTGAAAGTTTATGTGGCAAGAAATATATTTTTGTGGCTGTTGACGACTTCTCTCGTTTCACTTGAGTAAATTTTTTAAGAAAAAAGTCTAAAACCTTTGGAGTCTTCCGAACACTTGTTCTGAAACTTCAAAATGAGAAAAAGACTACCTTCAACTAACGTATTAGATCTGACCATGGTAAAGAGTTTTAGAACTCTAAGTTTGCACAATTTTGTGAATCCCAAGGTGTCCATCATGAGTTCTGACTCCTCAACATAATCGGGTAGCCGATAGGAAAAATCGAGTTATTCAAAAAATGGCTCGTGTTATGTTGCTTGAAAGGAATTTGCCCTTAAAATTTTGGAGAGAAGCAGTGAACACTGCGTGTTACACCATTAACTGTGTTTACCTTAAACCGGGAACTCTTCGCACTCCTTATAAACTTTGGAAAGGCACCAAACCAAATGCGAAGTATTCCCGAAGATTTGAAAGTAATTGCTATATCTTTCGTAACAGGGAACAACTGGGGAAATTTGATGCTCGAAGTAAAGAGGAAATTTTTCTAAGGTATTCCATGAACAGTAGGGCATACAAAGTTTATAATCTTAGAACATCTACTGTTATGGAATCTATTAATGTTGTTATTGATAATGAAATATCTACTCTGCCTGCTGAAAATGATACAAATGTCTCACGTGAACTCTGTATTGAATAGGAAAGAAAAGAGTTGAAAGAATTGGCAAAGGAAGAAGAGATTGATCAAAACCGTACTGATATTACTCAGGCACTTCTGCGGCAAAGTCTAGAACAGGCCTTGGAACCCTTAGCCAGGGTGAAATTCAATCACCCTATTAGTCAAGTTCTTAGAAAAGTCACAGACAAAATGCGAACGCTAAAACAAATGCGAGAAAAGGTAACTTTTCTCTGTTATGTGTCCTTGATTGAACTAAGAAATGTGCATGAAGCTTTACATGATGACTTTTGGATAAGTTTCATGCATGAAAAACTTGAACAGTTTTTTAGGAATAATGTGTGAGAACTAGTACCTAGTCCTTTAGACAAAAATGTGATAGGAACCAAATGAATTTTTAAAAATAAATCAAATTAATATGGTGAAATTGTCAAAAATAAGGCTATACTTGTTGCTCAAGGTTACACTAAGGTAGAAGGAATTAATTTTGATGAGACTTTCGCACCAGTTGCTTGTCTCGAGTCGATTAGAATCCATTGCATGTAGAATGAAGTTCAATTTTTTTCAAATGGATGTCTAAGTGCTTTCTTGAATGGGGACCTAAACGAAGAAGTCTATGTTGAACAACCTAAAGGATTTGTAAATCCTTCGTACCCAAATTATGTTTTGAAGCTTAGGAAAGCCCTGTACAGGCTTAAACAGGCTCCAAGAGCTTGGCACGAAAGGTTGACAACCTTTTTTTTTGAAAAAGGGTTCTCTAAGGGTGGAGTTGACAAGACCCTACTCGTCTTATTCCAGAATAAAGACATTCTTGTAGCTCAAATTTATGCCGACGATATAGTGTTTGGGTCTACTGCCGATTCTCTGGTGAAAGAATTCTCCACTGCAATAAGTAAGAAGTTTGAGATGAGTGATGCGAGAACACTCCTATTTCTTGGGTCTTCATGTAAAACAGATTGGTTCTGGTATAAATAGCCAAAAATCTTGTCAAGAAGTTTGGCATGAAAAAATTCAAACATGCTAGAACCCCTATGAGTTTCTCAACCAAATTGAGCGAGGATGAGAATGGCAAACCTGTCGATCCGACCATGTACCGTAGCATGACAGGGAGTCCCCTTTATATGATGGTGAGTCGACCTGACGTTGCCTTCAGTGACGGTGTATGTGCTAGATACCAGGCCTCTCCTAAGGATTTGCATCTTCTTGCTGTCAAGCGGGTTATTAAATATGTGAATGGTACGTCGAATTATGGGATTTGGTTCACCTACGATACCACGGCTGATATCGTGGGTTTTTTTGACGCAGATTGGGCTAGGAGTGTAGAGGATCGAAAAAGCACCTTTGATGGGTGTCTTGGCATAGCAAAAAGAAAGATGCTATTTCCTTCTCCACGGCCGAGGCTGAATACATAGCCGTTGGAAGTGAATGTACTCAACTTCTATGGATGAAACTGATGCTCTCCGACAATGGTTTTGATCGGGGTTCTTTTATTTTGTACTATGATAACACAAGTGCCATCAACATTTCCAAAACCCTATTCAATATCCGACACCACTTTATTCGTAACTTGGTAGAAGAGGGCACAATCACTCTTGAGCACATTGCTACTAAATTCCAAAGAGCTATTATTCTCACCAAACCCCTCGAACACCTTCTATTTGAATTTATCATAAAGACTCTAGGAGTCTGTCTCATTGAGTGATTCTATCATTTTTTTTCTTTTCTTTCTCTTATTTTTATATACTTAAAAAAAGGGGGATGGGGTTCTATATTAAGGAGTAAGTACCAGTTTATGTGCATTGTGTTTGCCTTCGTGTGGAATCCACTTGTCTTTCTTTTGAGACTCAATAGCCCCATTGGGTCTTGGATATTCTTCTTCATATTTGTTCTGAAACGTCTTTAGTGTTGATTCTAGTGTAATTCCTTGCACACTTGGACACTTTTGGATACAAGGATCCTCCGAACTTGGGATCATACCTTTCTATGGGTCTATCTTACTTCCAGTTTTTCCTTTGTTGTCACAAATTACTTCATAGTTTTGTCCCACAAGAACCTAAAAGAATTAAACTCTCTTGCTTTTGATTATTGTATGTTTGGCTTGAGGAAAGGACTACCTACACGCATTTGTTTTACTTTTTGCAATTAGTGTGAAAGCCGCCTATGACAGTCGTGTGGTTAATTGTCCTTCAACACAAAAACAAAAAACAAAACAAAAAAAGCATCAATTGAGGGGAAGTTCTTCTGTAAGATTCTCTGGGTCTAAGTTAGTTTGACTTTGTGAAACCTTGATCTCTGATAAATGAATGTGACTCAGCAACATCAATCCCATGTAAGATTTGATGTTGGAGTCTAAAAAAGGTTCAATTCACACACACGTGTTTTACATAGAATCTTCTTTGACTATGTTCCACCGTATCTAAACTAAAGATGTTTTGGACTCAATGTTTGTCTTTTGGCTCATAAACCAAACTTTATGATTTCAAACGCGTACTAAAATGCATTGATCTTGCACTTGCTTTTTAATTTTGCTATCTACCACTTTTTTTTCCTTTTTTTTCTCTTTTTAGTTGACCAATCGATAGACTGCTTGATCGGTCCATCGAGCGGTGTTGAGTTCCACTTGGTTTCTTTGCTCTGCATAGTCAATACAGCTGTTGTTCCTTCTTTTTTTTTGTTTCTTGGTTGTGCATGTGTTCCTCCATATCCCCCCTTCTTCGCCATCTCTTTCCCTTTCGTGGGTATTTTTGGTGGTAAGGGTTTCTTTTTGGGGTTTTTCCTTGGGTTGGGTCTATGCCTTTAGCTTCTAAGTTTTGGATATGGCCCCCAAACCTAGAACCAAACATGCTGCCTCCGGCCCTTTTCAGGATCCCCACCGTCGGTTCAAAGATAGGTTTTCCCAACTTCAATTTCCCAAATCATTTGAGAACCGACCCGTTAAAATTGAGCGAAATGTTGTGCTTCGCGACTTTCCAAATGACCCTATCATCGCCACCTTCCTTGCCCTCAAGTGGAACCTCCTTTCATTTAACTCCACTTAGTCTGTCAACCTCACGCTTGTCCGTGAGTTTTACAATGTTTTGGTTGAGAAAGAGGATGACTATGATAATCATACGTCCGTGGAGTTGACATCACTGTCACCCCACTCCTGATGTTATAGCTTCTTGGTTAAATCTTCCTTCCAATCCGAACTAGCGTGACTTCCCTCGTCCGGACGACTTTTCCCATCACTCTTTTGATTATGCACCGATTGCCACTGAACTATGTGGCCACTCACATTCATGTTTCAAGGGGACCCTCATCCCTCAAAGTGAGTTAACCCCATCCTATCGCCTTCTAAATCTCATTGTCAGCGCCAACATAGAACAAAAAGGCCACTCCTCTGAATCTCACAATCTAACGGATATCTTCTGTGGGCGATTGCAAATCGCAAGAAGGTTGACGTCAGTTTGGTTCTATTTCAAGCAATGACCCACATAGTTGGTGGTAAGGCCACCTTAGGCCTTCCCTTTCGTTTCTTGATCACTTGTGTTTTCCAGTCCCTAAAGATCAATGAGTTTGAATTGGGGACTTCATTGGTAGCTTTCAATATTTGTCCAAACCCATCTCAAAAACAACTGTCAAACAGAGTGCATCCCACATTCCAAAGTCAGTTTTAGGTGCAGGGTCATCAAGTGGAGAACAAGGGTGGCTGCAGAAGTGCTCAAGATTGATCCAGATACGGACCTTCCTAGTATGCCTAAGGGGGAGGAGGTCAGACAGAGGATAACACGTCTAGAAGAAGCAACAGGGCAAATTCATACCGATCTAACGTCATTGCGGCTTGACCAGCAGACGATGTGGGCTGAGCAACGACAATTTTACACCCACTACTATGCTCGATTCCCACCACCCTCGTAGAGTTTTTTTGGGGTCTGCTATTGTACCAATTGTTCCTTTCACTACATGTATGAGCATCTTCCTAATATGTTACTTTGCTTGTTGCTTCAAATATGTTCATCGCCCTTTGTCAATTTTCTGACAAAAAGGGGGAGAGATCCCTCCCTCGAATATATCATATATCATAGCCTTTTCACTCGCATATATCATAGTTTGTTTTTTGTTACATCTATCATTTGCTCGGTTGTATGTGACAAGAAGTGAAATGGATATTTGGCTAAATGCTATCATAGTTTTGTCATAAAATTGTCAAATGAGAAGATTGTTGGAGATCTGGATCTCAGTTGTTTTCATTTGGCAAGTCTATGACAAAATAGTTTTTATTAATTCATTCGTATTTTGACACTTGTCTTGTGAGTTTGGCTTAATATAGATCTTCAAAGTACAACAACAAGGCAAAAACTGCTCAATCGGTCTTAACCAATTGATCGGTCTGCATAAGTACTGCGACATGTTAAAGACCGATTGATGGACCGCTCGCTATGGATCGACCGATCGATTGGCCTGTCTCAATAAACCCTTTAATTTCAAGTAGGCTTTGAGTAGCCGTCATTGAACGCACTAGATAGAAATCAAAAAACTAGAGCCATGAAGCGTGTGCATACAAAAAACTTTTATGGATCATCACGATCATCACTTGAAGAATTATTGTGTTTTCAAGAGCCTCACGAAGATCATCAAGTGCCGATTTCTTTCATCTCTCGTTTAGAACTTTAGTGGATTCTCAAGTGCTGAAGACCGGTGGAGGATTCCAGTGGCAAACAAGCACGGATTGGTGTTCGTGAATTCGGCAAGAGTAAGATTATTTCTATATGTTGTGGATTCAACTGAGTCGTAAGAACTCTTGTAACCAAAACTCTTTAATAGTGCTTGTTTATCCGGACTTTGATAAGTCTCATGATTTTACCCTTATTGGGGTATTTGTTGGGTTTTGTGTCTCGAATTTTAGGACATTCTCGTCCGGACGGGCGTCCAGTTGCTAATTATTTTAGTGCTGCCTCTTTTGACACGTTCCTAATTATGCTAATTTTTTGGTTCTTTTGTTGTTAGCCTTGGTGAAAAAGAATAGTCTAAATCGCTACTTTCCTATTAAGGTTTATTCTCCTACTAAAATTAAAAACTATGTAATAGTATAAATTAAGGTGTCCATGAGAATTGTAGGACACATGAGAAGGGCTCAGTTTTAGAGATCAGAGAGTGTAAAGAAACAGTGAGAGGCTTAATTTGAGGCCACAGATACATTATCCGGTTGAGAGTGATCTTTGTAATCTATGTTTTTATATAGTGGATTGATTGTTTCTTCTCTCCCGTTGAGCTAGGCAGTCAGCCGAACCACGTACTTTCTTGTGTTCTTGGTTGTTTCTATTTTGCTTTTTTATTGTAAATTGAAGCCTACATGGATTTCCATTTGGTTGCCAAAATTAGTTGGTCTTATTTTGTGGGGATTTGTGCCTAAAAATTCCAACAATTTTCCACGTAAAAATCGTGCCTTCGTTCTTTGTGTTGGGTTGCTTGTGTGTCTGTTGCCTTTAATCGATTGGCGCAAATCAAATACAAACTTTTCTTGAAGAAAAATCATTTTTCAAGTCACACTCTTAATTCTAAATATAAATAACAACGAAAATATATATATATCAAAACTAAAATGTATTGAACTAACAATATATGTATAAACCAAACCAAACCAATGCCTTTGTCCCAATCAATTGGGGTCGGCTATATATGTATGCATATTAAAAATATATTTTTTTATACTTTCACTCTTGCTATTTTTTTTATGAAAAAAAGTTTAAATTTCAAATAGATAGAGAGAAAAATTAAATTTGAAATAAAAAGAGATGAGAGTTAATTAGTGAGAGAAGAGAGAGATAAAAAAGTGTAAATAAATCTTAGTATTTAGATATGTCACACAAACAAATGTCACATCAAACATGTTGTGTTTTGTAATATAAATTTTATTTTAGATATAATTGGTGATTACTCTTATTTTGGGGTTGTAAGAGGATTAGTCTTATTGTAATTTGTTTAATGGATTTAATCCTAGTATTTTGAAAAATATCAGCTTTGGCCGCTTTGCCCCCTTTTTATTTCTAGCCTAATATATTCCCATATATCGAGAAGATTTGAATTACATTGATTGCATTGAAAATATTTTTTACCGTGATTTGTGCATTCTTCCTTGTACAATCCACTGCGTTGTGGGTCACCATTTGCATGGAAACAGGAATATACAAATTTGTCTTCTATCATTCTAAAAACTATTGTTGTTAGGATTCCAGTGTTAGTTCTTAAACTGAGTCCATAATCCATTGTGTCATTGTGAATAGGATTTCTGGCGCTCTTCAGTAGTTTGCGCAACAAACTTTGTTTCCCTCACTTGTAAATGATAAATTTCACCTTGAAAAAAATTACATACGACACACAGCAAATAAGAAAGAGATTTCATGCAACCCATATAATTGCATGACATAACTTTGTGACTATTTTAAAGCAAACAACACAATATATCATAGTCATATCTATATCACTAACAGATTAATTCATCAAATCTTACATATCATTCTTAGGTATCACTTCTAGTACATGTTAACTTGATAAATATTTTAGTTATGTTAAATATATGCTTAGTGATAAACCAAAATTGAACTACACTAAAAGAACAAAGTGGAAACCTACGTAAATTTATTTGAAATCTAATAGATATACATATATATATATATATATATAGCTGAGAAAACATTTATCTGAGTTTCATACACAAGTAAAGAGAATTCTTAAATTTGGGAGGGGAGGCGGAGAAAACTATTACTAATTTTGATTAAACAAGACTTGAATATACAAACCAAAATAATGAAGAGCCATAAAAAATGCATCCTGGACTTTCAAGAATGATGTCAAAGGAAAATTCAAAGAATCGTGAAATAGTCCATATAATGTCCCCACAAGTTTTGGCAAATGATGGTACCTACTTTGTACAATCCTACTAAATGGTACCTTTCTAGTGAGATTTGTACTTTTCAAGTTAATAATGGAAGATCAAAATCACTTCCGAAGAAACATAGTGACAGAACACAGTTGGTTAACAAACAATACCGCTTACTAATTGTGCATTGAACACCACATGCAGTGAGTGAAATATCTCGACGGACTATGTAATTAGCTATCAACCAATGTTGGTGTACAAGAGAAAAACTGTGCAAGCACAAATTATGTACCTCATGCATCGGATGGCATAATCTGAAGCTGATGCTTCTTCCAGTGCATGTACAGCAGCCAAAAATGCAAGATCCCTTTGACCCATAGCTTCCTAAACATATATCAGTTATAAGCAAAGAAAAGATATTGGCATGCCATTTATCAAAGCTTTAGATGTGCATCTGATTAAATACCTTCCCAAGATCATGAATATTATGTGGAAGTGAATCCCAGGAAACATTTCGAGCTGACCAACTTTTGAAACTGAGGGGCACCTTGACAAGATTGCTTGGAAGAGTATCGTCAGACAATGTTTTAGAATTTTTTCCTAAAGGCTTGCCTATTAACTTCTGTGAAACATTTCCGTTTTTGTTTTTCAGCGGGGAAATACTCAAATTTGCACTCTTCATGGCTGAATCCTTGCCAGAAGCAGCCTTCCTACCAGAATGAAACTCCTGAGAAATGAAACGCAAAATTAAGTTCAGTTCAAGACTAGTCAAAAATGCACAAGGGAGAGCATTTACATAGCATCTAGTAGTAAAAAGAAAATGCTAACCACCGCCCACGAGGTGGCGGACAATGAGTGATTAGTGCATAGATATTTGAACAAGTGTATTGATATTTATGAAAATGGCAAATTCTACCTCCAGAAATGTATTAATATTAAAAAAATTCATTCTCATTCCCCTCTTATCCACCGCCCACTGGGCGGTGATTATCATGACCCGTAGTAAAAATCAGCTATTGAATTTTCCAAAATGCATGAGGGCAGCCGCCTCCCAAGTTCAGGGGAAAAATCGATTATTGGAGTAGTATTAGTTCCAAATATATCAAAATTATATAGGTTGACCGCCATTGTTAGGTTTACACTCTACATATTATATTTTGGCAACTCTGTGACAATGGTTCTATAGTTTTTTCATGGACTAATGTTAACTGCTTTGTGGAAACTTTTTGTTTTTTTTTGTTTTTTTTTGTTTTGTTGTTGTTCTTTGAACAAGTGCATTAAAAAACCGAGAATGGTCTTTAACCGATCAATCGGTCCGTTAACCGATCAATCTGTCCTTTTGCAGAGGTCATCCTGAAGAAATCCTGTGTTAACATACCGAGAACCTTGTTTAACCGATCGATCGGTCTTTTAACCGATTGATCGGTCCTGTACGCATTTTGTTTCCTTTTCTGGGTTTTTAGGGTTGTGTTTATAAGTTTTGTTTTGGGAGTTTGGGCGGCTGTATGTTTTTAGAGACTGACAAGGCTTTGAGAGTTAGTATTCAAGAGTGTAGGAGAGTCTCTGTATGATCTGAATAATTTTTGCTACAATCACCATAGCTTTAAGATTTTATTAAGATATCAAAGTTGATCCAGGCAATAACTTGAGAGGACTCTCAATCATCTCAAGCAAGAAGACCGAACAAGGATTCTGACGGCGGATAAGCAAGGATCTGGTGTACGAGGATTCGGCAAAAAAACTTTTAACAATAGGTTGAGGATTCAATTGGGGTTTGTAAGAGTTTCTTATAACCAAACTTTTCATATACTGCTTGTTCTTTGGACTTGGTAAAGTCCCGTGATTTTTTACCCATTTGGGGTTTTTTCATGTTAAAATTGATGTCTTGTGGGTTGCGTGTTTATGGCTCGTTCATTCTATTTGACTAATCCATGCGCATAAATTAATCTACGAATTGTTTTTTTGTTTTAAAAACAAATTTATTCGTTTTTCAAGTTAACTGTCAAGTCATAATATTTTCTAGTTATAAAAAATCACTTTTAACGTAATAAACTGTTTGCTTATTTTTTGAAGTAAAAAAGCTATTTTAAGTCAGTTTAACATATTTTGTGTGTGTGTGTGTGTGTGTATATATATATATATCCACATACATAATAAAAGAGTTAATTAGTCTATGGTCCTATTTTGACAACTTATTTAAAGATAGATCATATGCAACGAACTCTTATCTCTCGAGATCCTTTTGATATTACCTAGAACTTTTTTACCCTCAAAATATTTTCCATGAATTTTGTACTCATTCAATGTTCGGCACCTTATAAATGGAATGTTATATATTCTAGTTAGTCATTATTTAGGAAAGTTTGGTCATTCATTTTAATTCAAAATAAGAGATATGTAATGATTATTGATTAGCAAATTATTATGAAATATTACGTTATCAATGCTAAGAATCATTTATGGAGGATAAATGGAATGGCATGTTATTATAAGGTATGGAAACTAACCAAAAAGGATAGAATATGATTCTTACGTTAAATTGATTTACCTGACGTGTTGAAATGATACCATACACATTTTGGTTTTAATTACTCATATTGCATAATAATTATGACAATAGTTCTTTTCTTACTGTTTGTGAAAGTTATCAATATTAACATGCCTCTGTGTGGTTATAGCCCCAATGCTTCTTTATTTTGTTTGGAAAGATTATTTAATGTCAATAAGGTGAAAGCAAATACAACATAATTTTAGAATTCCACCTAAGGTTTGTTTATTGCTTGCACCTGCATAGTCGTGGTTGTAATAAGAATTTTGCATGATTCTATTTTCAAATTTCTTCTAGTTTTGTTGGGAAATTGTGAGATTTGATTTATATGATCGAGCATTTCAAGAAGTGGTTGATGGGGAGTTAACAATACATATGCATGAACTTCAACAAAATCACAAAATATTTTTATACAATGTGTCTTAAAAAAATGTTCACACTTTTTCTCAGTTTATCATATTATGTAAAATGTTAACATATTTACATTTTTATACAATCTGTGTTAAAAAATGTTAACATATTCTCGGTTTGAATGAGTCAGTTCAAACCGAGTTAGTACAAGTGTTTATAATTTGATTTATGGTTGAGTTAAACAGATTCTTTTTGATAGTATGTAACTATGTCTAGGCAATAATACTTGCATACAATTTTTAAGGGAGAATTGGGGATTTTTGAGAGGAATAGGAGGTGTTATATACGAAGCCAACGAAGCATAATATCATATTGTTGCCTTATCATGTCGGCATCTGAAATCCTCAAACTTTTGCAACTAAGTAACTTTTGTCACACATCGCTTTGCTATTAGAATTTGTTAAATGTCTGAAAGCTTTCCGGTACATTTTAAAATCTTTTAATCATTTTATTGTATCCAGCATGACATAGAACTTTCGAAAAAAAAAAACAGAAGAACAATATGGGATATTAACAGTGTTAATGCTACCAGGATCATTAACAATGTTAAAAATCCCATGTACCCAACATTCAATCTCTCAGTTTGTTCATTGTACATCTCACATAAGGTTTTGAAAACATAATGATGATTTTGCATGCATAAAAATGGAAAAGAATGAATCAGAGTTTTGGAGCGAGTTGGGGGTGTTTCATATTGACATTTTGTACAGAGAGTAAAAGAAGGAATGTTAATGGAGGGTTTCTTACTCGTGGTCTTCATTTCCTTTGCCGATGATTTGATGCTCCGAAGAAATCGTGATTCTTGTCTGTGGGTGGAAATATGAAATATGGATTTTATTTTTCACCAAGATTTTCATCTTTCTTCGTGGGTGATATATGGAAAATTAATTTTTCGTATAATGGTGAACATATTGCAACACACAACAATGCGAAGGGAGAATATTGGTTCTGGC